>VOMN01006483.1:0-12500 GCA_014899125.1 Orchestia grillus | reverse complement strand
TAGACTAAGCATCAAATCGCACGGAAAATAATTGAGTTGTGAAAAGCACATAGAGCGTGTTTTACGAAGCAAATAAGACCACCGAGCGGTTACTCGTTGGAACCAATCTAGCGCTTTGTGCCAGGGACGGCTGTCCAGCCTTCAGCCGTCCACTCTCATTCTCCATTCACTCAGCGTCTGAGGTATAGCTTATCAGTGTTATCATGTCGTACTTATCATAAGCCAGGCTTTTTATTAAATTCTCCGTTACTTAGTCAAAATATTTTCACAGAATTCACAGTAATGTAATATTCAACACGTTTGTGGAAATGCACTGAAGAGAAAAGGAATATATTCGTCCTGAAACAAAGTAACATCTGACAATGAAGAGGCTGCACGTTTTATTATCAGTTCCACAGAGGATCATATTCCTGTGGCTCACATTGAACATTAGAGCACATAAACGTGTTAAAGATAAATGACCGCTAATTTATTGGTTTAATTAAAAGAAGTGTCCTGAATTTAACAAAGAGAAGGCAAAGCAAAAATGGAAGAAGCTGAGGCAATCACGAACAGGAATAACAAAATTACAAACAGGAATAACAAAATTACAAACAGGAATGACAAAATTACAAACAGGAATGACAAAATTACAAACAGGAATAACAAAATTACAAACAGGAATAACAAAATTACAAACAGGAATAACAAAATCACAAACAGGAATAACAAAATAGGAACAGAAAAATCACAAATACGCCCATCAAAGTTCAGAGCTACGAGGATCCTGATCAAATGAAAAGGATATGGAACTTTAACAGATTTTCGCCGAACTACGAACAAAAAAGACGTACGTCGATAAATAAAAGGAGGGCAGCAAGGCATGCAAATGAAGCAGAAGTGGCCAGGGATGCTGCAACGCCCCCTCTCACAGCCCGTTTTGGAAATTACAATTGCCACCATTTCCTGCGATTAGCCACCACAGGTCGTTGAGGAGACGTTCATGCATCTTCACGGGAAAAGGGGGCACAAAAAGAGAAGTGTAAGCTCCTAAACGAAGCAGAGGAGGTTTTGGAGTCAGCGAGAAGTAGAACAGTACAATGCACACGCAGGAGTACAGGAAGAATACAAAGGGGGCAAGACAAGATCAAATCTACCATGCACCTAGCTAATGAGGAAAATAATGATCACTAGCTTTCGCCACGCACCAACTACACAGCAAAGGACCAGACACGCCATCATGCATAAAAATCAATATTTACGTGAGCTGACTATTTCCGGGGGCTAATTTTACTTGCGTTATTACACTTCCCCTAAAACATGAATAAATAAATAAAACTACAAAAGGTGAGGGGGATTGTGTATGGTCGCAACTGAATAGTGTCAAACAAATTCACTTGACCCTTCCGCGTAAGCGTTTGCGTCATTCATTTATACATCTAAGCATGTTTTTTTTGCTTCAGTCGACATACTTCTATATGAACTGGTTTGGTTGCCCCTCGGGTCACATAGTGTGAGATTTTTGCACGCTTAAATGTCGGATTTAATCCATACCAATGCGTACTTAGGACACACACATCCCGCTCGACCTGAAAGTATCTTATAGAGGTCCAAGTATCTCATAGAGGAAAGGACATAGAGGTCCAAGGAGGATATTGTAAAATGAAATATTCAGGCTGTGGTTGCACTCAGTTCGAGTAACCACAGTTAGTAACGACCTTCAACTATGCGCTAGGATAAGTGTTCAAAAAGCGGTCAGTTTTGCAAGCCACGAGGAACAGCGTGTTTCTGACACGAGGAACAACAGCTGGAATTAAGACTGAGTCACGGAAATGACCATTGTGCTTCGATCTACTTACGGCACATAATTCGCGATTGTGGCACATGTGACACTTATATCCCTGTGGATGAGTTAAGAACTTGAAGACCAATTATTTGGCAGTAAAGCACTTGGACAAAATTTCCAAAAATGAGAAGTGAATTTAGTTTGAATTTAGCATTGCATGCACAATAACTTTCAGCTCACCGACAAATGAAATACGCGAAAGGAAATGAGCACATCACAGACTGGAATACAGAGCACATACGTGTCTGAACACATCGTATTCCAGCTCCGTGGTTCTCAAGTTCACTCAGCTATCGAGTGAAGAGGTTAGAGTGCACTTTTCCTCATGAAATATGTATGATAATAAAATCATACGTGTGTAAAATCATTATGTACCTGAAATCATTTGCAAGATCAACATGAATTGTAAAATGATGTGTACTTAAAACCATATGCATGCAAAATTATTATGTAAAATTAATATGAAAGAAAAATCAAAGGTACGTAAAATAAATATTTAGGTAAAATCATACGCATGGAAAATCAACTAAGTAAAATCAGCCCACGGACTTGAGAGACACACAGACAACAACAGGTAAGATACTGCCCCAGGAGCCTGTAGGTGTACCACAAACGAGCGTGGGTTGATTTTGCAAGGCACTCTCCGACTGGCCACCGTACTAACATCCTTGTTAGAATTCATGCCTTCATAACATTAGTCCCTACGTGCGGAAATTTTCTTCAACATTCCTACAAAGTTAGAGTATGTCCGTCACCAAAGGTTAACGGTGGCTACTGTACTGTACGGAAGACTGTGAGAGTGAACCGAAAAGAAACTACATTTCATGGTTAATAAAATGTTCTCGCTGTGAAATGTAAGGCATTTAGGCTAGGTAGCACACGTCACATGAAGAGAGCGGTGCAGGAGTTCCTAAACTTGCGGGACAGCCGCACTTCTCACGCACAGTACGAGCCTCAGTCGAGAGCTTCAAGTCTATTAACTCGACTCTACAACGACCATGGTCTCTATATAAGGACGTTTGTTAAAGTTGCAGCCAAGTGTTCGCGCATTGCAAAAATATTTGGGGCGCTCAAGTGTTACAGTTTTAAGTGAACACACTCCACAGCCGGGCAGAGAGTCGACAAGGAAGCTTTCGGACTAATCGCAGCTCCAGAAAAGACTTCTGAGCGCCCTCCGGCACTACAGACCTGCATACTAGTTTGTGCAATGTTTTTAGTCGGGAAGATGTTCACTCGGAAACAATGAATAACTGTTACTTCCCATGGAAACGTATTATTCAGACATAGTGTAATACTGAATATTTTGGGGACACAAAAGGAGGAGTTTTAGTAATAATAAAATATGAAAGACAGACTAACATGAATTTTCTACCACACATGGGAACGATTCGAAATACTTTTTTAAAAATATCTGTAGGGACCCTTTTCGAGACGTCATTTTTTCGAGACATTTTCAATACATGAGCAGTTTTTACACTGATTTTGAAGAAACGAGACATTAAACGGAATTAAAAAAAAACTTGATTAATACGTTTATGCCTCGGCCATCGAACAAACTTGCTGACTTACTATAAAATAACACCCATACAAGCCCCAGACCCAGCTGCAACTGTAACAAGTCGAATTTAATAATATCACCTCAAAATTAACGTTCATCTCTGCAAGGACCACAGCCAATAAGCCGAAATAATTCATTTTAGCCTTCAATTCTTATTGCTTCGTTCGTTCAAAACGAGGATGAAAATCCACACAAGTGAACGTTGGTTCACAAAAAGTGAACCAACGTTCACACAATGTCTGCTTCACTTCAGAAATGAACTGATCCTTTTGAGGTTGATGTGAACTCTGACGTGACCAAACCAAGTTTCAGAACTCCTGCACGCCCTGAACACGGCCTAGCCCTCAATGTTCGTATGTCATAAAGCTTCAATTGTGTGACCACCTCGAGTGCCGTGCGAAATCATCTCAGGGACGTTTAGTGCACGCGCTCAAGGGCCCCTCAGACGATCAGTCAACGTCTGAAGACAGTGACGGCAGACACCCAAGTACGGGAATCGAATGCTAACTTCGTTCTCAACTTTGGAGTCAGGTCGGCCGTCGGACGGTCCCTTGAGGGGCTGTGCAGTCCTTTGACTTCCGACCTCACCCCAAAATTGAGAGCGAAATTAGCATTCGATGCCCGTATTTGGGCATCTTCCGTCACTGTCTTCGGACTTTGACTGATCGCGTGAAGGTGCCCTTGGATAGACGTTAGACTTACAACTCACCTTCAAGACCAGTCAGCGAGAGAAAGAGAACTCCACAAGGGAAGCGTTAGTATTGTGATGAATAACTTAATTAGTTCTAAGGTAAAGTGGCAGCCACGAAACGTTGGGTCACGGAAATTCACAGCAGTTGAAAACAGTCCATCGGTTTCACATATAAAAAATACACGAGTGAATCTTATTAGAGTTTCGAATGTAGTAACTTGAGCTGACGAAAAATCTATTCACGGGATGATGAGGGTAAATGGAGATCAGTGAAGAAATGGTAGTTAAATCATGTTAAGAAGAAACATCGTAAAATTCTCGTTGCTAAATACGAAGAAAATTTTCGGTAACTAAACCATTCCCAATGAAGCAACAACTTTAAAATAAAGTCTCGTTGAAGTTCAATGAGTCACGTACGGAATATACTTATTTCATCGATGTACGTTTCCTAACACGCATTCAGTTTGCATTCCATTTTTTCTACAGCGCAAGGTTCATGAACAAAGAACTTTCACCGAGATAAGGTACGAGAAATATTAGTTGAAATAAAGAACTCCACAGAATGTCTGGAATGGAAAACATGTAAGAAACCTAGTGACTGACATAGAAAATTAGAAATGTAAACAAAAATCTCTGAAGGAAGATTTTTCCGGCAAAGATTGTTGTAGATTCTACGCATTGAAGTTCATGATCGTGTGCAGAACTTAATAAAATGAAAGAAGTAAGAAACGCGTTCTCGACACGAGAACGATTTACAGGCGATCCTTGTAACTAACCCTAGACGCGGCACGAAATGCAAGCGTCAGCTGCAAATGCCCGTTGGTTAGCAGCCTCTTAGAAAACTGGCCCAGTTTCTTTCGGCATGTGC
Organism: Orchestia grillus; assembly: GCA_014899125.1. Classification (NCBI taxonomy): domain Eukaryota; kingdom Metazoa; phylum Arthropoda; class Malacostraca; order Amphipoda; family Talitridae; genus Orchestia; species Orchestia grillus. Next base: position 7,558 of record VOMN01006483.1, on the reverse strand, counting down.
TGAGACCACACCACTCGGTCCGAAAAACATGAACAACATCCAAATAATTCTCTTATACGCTCTACGAAAGAAAGTGAATTACTGTTAGCACTAACTGGCGGCTGCCGCTCCATGTCACTCCTATTCTAAAATTAATCACCAATAGCCCTCAACGTATTGGTTGAGGGCCATTGGCGGTATTTAGCCATGTTACCCAACAAAGCAGGGTTAGCTGCAAAATGTGTTTCTTAAAATCGCCTTTTTTACAAGGATCGGCTGCACTTATTAGGAAGTATCACACTGAAAAGAGCTGAGATCCTAAAATTCCAAGCTACTTCAACATAGAGGAAGGCATTGAAGATTTAGATTCGCATTTTTATTCAATAATAGCAACAAGAAATGGTAGCTACAGATGTTAATTATAATATCAATGGTAACGATGATGATGGCAATAATAATAATAATAAAGATTATCTAAATTATCTGTAAAGAAGTCATTGAAGAGACCCCAATAACCTCGACTATGGCAAGCACATGTAAAGTGTGTACGCCTGATATAAGCGATGTAATTCAAATGAGCTCATAAACACGTGGAAGCGAGTCGAAAAATAACTTGTATTACAAACCAACACGGACGAGAGCACGACATGGAGCTGTGTACTGTACATTTGGCACCTAGCATCTAAAGAATTTGCAATGTGAACGTCACCAAAGTGTGGTCGGCCGCTACACGCACCTCACGCTCCCTGGAGATCGCTGTCACCAGGGTGTTGCAAGGAAAGTGTTACCACAGTTTAACCTTAAAAGGACCAGCGGTACTACATGGGCCCGTTTATTAAGGCGGCTGGAGTTCTCGTACTAAGCTAAGTGTGGTCTGATTGCAAAAATAATTCGGTACTAATAGGGTTAATACAAAAAACGGAGTACCCGCTCTGATCACCACACCGGAGTTTTTCACGGTTTTTTTCTCATAAGACTGAAGTGCAGGATGCAAAATTTGACAGCCGTTGATGAATTAAAAATAGCCATTGTGAGGTTGTGAGCCTGAATTTAGCAAGGCGGGATTTTGAACGTGTCAGATTCCATAGCTTCACAGCGCCAACGCTCTGTAGATCAAAACGGTCTTCAATTTGAACAAAAGAACTCTCAGTAACTCGTGTTATCTGTTGTAAACAACGAAAAAATACATACGACATGCAATGTACATTCAATGGATGATTTACTTGACGGTCGCTGCCCAGGTGGCCGGCGGTGCATTCAGTCGACACACACCGTGTGAACACAGCATCACGACGTCCAGACACACATTGTGTGGACTGTGACAGCTGACCGGTTAAACTGTGGTGACAAGTTTCACGACACCCTGCACGTGCGTTAGCTCCTAAGTCACGGTCTAATCGCTACAAAAGTTCGTCCTTAATTGTATTTCACTCAGTAGAATTACGTTACCTCTCATCCGTGAGCCACGCAACTAACGTGGCATTTCGAAACGCCTCTTTAACGAAAACATCGTACGCCCGGGACATCAAGTCCCTCTTTAAACTGACATAACTCAAATGCTCTACTTTTTTTGGTCTACGTTCCATCATGACCGGCACTGAAATTCTATCCTACCTCATCATCAAAACGTATCAGTCGTTATAAACAATGGCAATTACAAGATGCTCTTGTGATTAGTCGAGCAAGAGGAACACCAAGTGCTCCTGCACCCACCCGTGAGTGCCACCGCACTCCCGGTAACATGGCGTAGTACCAGGCGCATCTGGGACGAGAGGGGCTCTCTGGCACCCCTCTTCTATGTGACGATTTGCAGGTGGTCTTCCTTAAATTTTTGACAACGATGAATGGGGAGCATTTTACGTAGTATTTATTGTCAAAAGAAGTATGCACATTTTACTTAGCAGCGCGAAAAAATTTCCCGAAGCCTTAAGTTACTCTTCTTGGTCGTACACGCACTGAGAAATACTCATAAAAAAGATCAAAAAAGGTTCTCTAGGAGTTAAAAATATAAGTCATTTGGCTGTTGTAAAAGACGAATGCATATCCCTATGCATATTGTTTAGTAAACAAAAACTGAATTAAACAAGTGTGGGTTTGGTCAACAATGAACACATATACATATTCCAGAATCTTAACGGCTTATCTAGTGGAAGAAGCGTATCATATGAGAGTGTTTATTAAAATCAACTTTTACTCGCGTTAATTCAGACAGAAGTTAACACTATACACACGAATAGAAATAACGATTTTTTAGATTCATCTCCATTTTTCCTCTAAAGCCTACGAGTATATATATATATATGTATATTTGAGCATGTCACCCCCACAGCTTAGGTAGTTAACAAGTAAATTCATTCGTATCAATGCTTATTTAGAAATACAAAATAAGATACAATAGATTCTTTTGGCACGGTAAAATTTAACGGTTCGTTCGCAGAGTGAATTTCAAAAGTGGCAAATTAGAATGCATCCAATAATGACATCCACACAATTTTTCAGGTATAATACCTCACACGCTGCAGCCCCGATAAAGCTTGGTTCCCCTTTCCAGGCACATTGGGCCAAGTGAATTAAACGAACTCCACCACACGCCCAGGCCTCGCAGTCGGCCCTCGAGCAATCGTTGCACTTTAAGCGAGAGCACAAGGAATCGCTGAAAAATGCTATTGAAAGAAACCTTGAAGCAAAAATTTCTAACACCAGACCTCGACTTGAAACATCTTTGTTCACAAGCCCAAAAATACCTATACCAACCCGACGTAAGATCTACACAATAGTAATATATCTATGGAACAAGCGACGCAAAAAAGATACAAGAGGAACACTTACACAAGGAGGTACGCAACAACACCATTCAGTACGGCGCAAACTACGGACCTGCTTTGCAGGAGATACAAGCCCAGCGTTCGCAACGGATGAAAATAGACGAAAAAAAAATTCGTCGGAGGGTGGTAAAAAATGCTTGGATATTGAAATGATGAATGAATAAGCGGGCTCATCAACAGAAGCAAACTGTGCTCCAAAGCCAATCGCAAGAAAAATTAATTGGTGACACTGCACAGAAAATTGCGGGCGATGACAGAAAACTCGTTTAATATTAGTATGCATGACTTCGATTTTGAGGCTAAAACGAAAATTCTACGAGGCAACAAAGCAAACAAAATAGATGATAATTTGTGGTATTGAAATATAACCTGTAATACATGCACAAAAAACGAAAAGAACCCATAAAATTGGAGAATCAGCCCATAAATATTAACCCTTTAATGACTAAATTATTTTGACGCTAAGGCTGCATCTAATTACGTAGAAAAACTAGCCGCAATCGTATGAAACATGACCATATAGTCTGAGGCGCGAAAGGGTTAAAGAAACGGCCCTGAAGAAACGTGCGTAAGGAATACACTTCAAGAACTCAAACGAACCTATCTTACTCCTGACGCTGCTGTTCACAACTGCCTCATATGTACACATATTAGCGTCCATAAATATAAATTACCGGTGAAAGAATGCATAAAATCCGAATGTCGATCGATCAAAGTAACTCAAAATTGAGTAGTACCACAACCGATAGTGATTAAACACTCGAACGTAAGTAAACAGTCAAATGGTCATAAAAGTGATGGATTATTAAGTGATAGGCCAATTTCGTGAATATACAGTGAATAAAGATGAAATTGATGACAAATACCGAAGTAAAAAAAATAGGTTGCCCTGAACTGGACCGTAATTAACATTTGGTATCAAGCGAAATATTTCGCAAAATTTAGCGAATTATTAACTATGTTCAACGCCGATTAAGTCGGATTTTACCTCCTTAGCCACCACAGAAGCAGTCCAACAGCGGTATTAGACAACAACGAAGGGGAACTTTCAAATCACTGAAATGCGACTACGAAGAATTAGAACAGATAAATAAAATACACGGAGGGAAACCCCACAATATGATTCATTCCAAGATGAATAGACCAATTCTCTTCAGTGACGGTTTTCGCACCGTCATGCTGAGCAGCTCGAACGGGCACATGGGAACTGCAATATTGCCTGTTATTTCGTCCTTGTAATTCACGAAATATCTCTCGATGAAATCCTTAATTTTTGTACCCACAAAGTAAGCAAACCCCACCTTGAGATCCACCAATCAGGCGCCTGCGGTCGTCGCACTTACACACTTCAGTCCCGTGCTGCATTTAATGACGCACTTACACACTTCAATCCCGTGCTGCATTTAATGACGCACTTACACACTTCAGTCCCGTGCTTCTTTTAAGGACGCACTGAGAAGTGTTTGCAATATAAGAACGTGGTTTTTGTCACCATTTCACACATTTGAAGCTCAGTGTCAGCCACTTGCCATGCTTAAAGCCCCATCAGTTCATTCACCGCCGTACATTGTACTTCATCCGAGGAAAACCTCGTTAAGGTTCGTTTGTGGGTGGTCGCCACAGATTTTGCGTCGGGGCAATCTGACACGTGCACCGAGTGGCGGGAACGGTTCTGCAGCGGCTCTTCATTGTGCTCTACATGACAAAAATGTTCAACACCAGTTCCAAAACAAATCCAAGAAAATCTCACCTTCCATAATCATCACTATTATAACGATTGAACTGAAGAAACAAGCCATTTTCTGGCAAAATCATGAATGATTTAAAATAATATTAATTTTCAGATTCAAAACAATGAAGAAAGTAGAATAATTGAATACTAAAACAAAGGCAATAGCACTCGATCTGGAATCTGCTAAAATGACAAGGCGGTGTGACAAGCAAGTGTGTAGAAGAGACAACCCTGCCGTGAATGAGTAAAATGGAAAAAAAAGTTTACTTTAATTTTTAGCTAAATCTATGCTAATTTTTCTCTCTCAGTTTTACGACAAGCAACTTTTGTGCGTGTTTGGCGAGAACGCTGCGAATAATCAACTAATGAAAGATGGCCTGCAAAATTTGAGCTAATAACTATAACAACTAAAGCTCCGAAAATAATAATCGCACTGGGAATTTTCTCTTCAAAACAGGATATTTTCAAGACAATGTAAAAGAAAGAACAATTGTCGTAATTAGAGAACTTGTACTTGATTTGAACGACTCCAAAAGAAGAGTTTAACCCTTTTTGCAAATAAGAACCGCTCTGAACTTCTCGGTCAACCGAATAAAACGGAAGAGATTGACGAGACGCCTTAGAACACTTTCTCGTACAGCAGTCACAGATTTCAAGATACAGTATGTTGTACGTTGAGAGGACCATGCCAAGTATATCTAATCTAGCAGTTTCGAAAATAGAAAATAAACCAAAAAAAGAGGAATTATATCGAGTAAGTGAACGCATCCCTAGTAAGATGAATGATAATGTACGAGTGGTTTACTTGTAACGGATGTGAGAAATGAACTGAGATTTGCGAGTTGTTCAAATGTTTAAATTTTGTAAAAAAAATACGGAACTTAAGTGGAATTAAACTACTACATTTAGAATTCTACCCTATTCATAACTGGAATTCTGTAAAAAATAAACCAATCATGGACAATTAAAAATTGAGCGAGAGGAACATGGAAATGCAGATCACTGGAGGTACCAACAGTACAACGATCCTGCTACTCCTGCAGCTGGCGATGCAATGGGGAGGGGGTGGTGTAGCACTACGGCAGCAACAAATTTACAGCTATGTACACATGTTCTTTGCAGTTATTCGCAGATGAATGAGACTGGGGTATCGGAAAAAGTGGCAGTCAAATCTGGTACCGTACTGCAACCATCTGTTTACGATAGGTTGTTTTACCTGAACTGTGTCAGCCCGTGTATATTTGTAACTTTTTTTTCCCCTTCTCTCACGAAAAATTGTGGATGACTTCAAAGTTAGAAAATTTTTAGAATCCAAACTGATCAACGGGCAGAAGTGTTCTAAAAAGTCAAACTCATCTTCTCTCACTAAGGACACCCTGCACACGCACTTTTCCGCTCCTAGGGAGACCAGAGACCTTTCGCAAAGTTTGGGTACCCTAATTCTGAAATATTGTACACGATCATGCTTAATTTCGAGAAACGAGTTATAAAATCGATTTCCCGAAGTCTTGTAACTTCACCTGCTCATTTACATTCATACAAAAATCCAACTCAAAATGAAAAGAACAGGTGTATGTCTTGCATTTTAGTGACTATTGCATTTTTACATTCTTGCATTTTGGTGGTCGAAATTCACGCTTCTAGTTAGCCGCTCAACGAGGAATCCAATTTAAATAACTATTAACAAAAAAAACCTTTTTCAACTTTCACATCAATTTTCTCTCAAAATTCAAGCTAACGAATAATGGTAGAATGATAAACCTAATCAAAAAATTAGGAATCGGAGAGTGACAATTCGAACACAAGAATGAGCTCTCTGTTACTCATGGTTTCAAGATGCAAAGTACTAACAGCTGTGTAGATGCGCACAAGGATCTGTGTTTTTTGTTTGTAGCTCAGAGAATTGAACTTTTCAACTCACAGGCCGCACTTTAGCTCTACAGCATCATTAAAGTAACCGATGAGTGTCGAGTAACAAATGCACTCAAGATTTAGGGTTTAGCTTTGAACGCAATGAAGGTTCCTTCGGACAGAAACTTTATGAATTTCAACACACTTGACATACAGTACACCGTTGGGTTCTCACTGCCTTGCAACTACTGACGCGCAAGGGATGCGTGCTGAGCCCTACGCATGCACGGCGATTGCGAAAACGATGAACCATCAAATGAACGAAAAGTGGAGTATGCAAGAAGCCGGAGTGCAAACATACAAGCGGGTGCGACAAAAATTATGCAAATCAGTACTCGAGCTTCAGACATAGGAACATCAAATGTGTACGATGGGAACGGCAATGTGAAATGTTCCATTAAGGGAGCAGTGGGGCAATGCTAGAGTGCGAATTAAAATGTTTAACTTCTTAATTACTCTTGTTTGCGTGTTTTGGTCTCTCAGAAGGTTGTACAGACAAGGCCCCGTCTAAGAAAGCTTCACCGGCCGAATATCTGTCCCTCACAAAACAATTTGATCGTTCTAGTGATTTATTATTGACATTTTCTATCATTTCCAGTACATTTTCCTCAATGAATTTTGCCCGGAATTATTAAGTCCATCAATGCATTAAAGAACTAGACACGAATATGGTTATAAACAATAAAATTCCTGGCTATGAATCATGAATATCACTTTCATAATTGCTATGCCAAAGCTATTACCGTCCTCATTACCGCTTGGATCAGTGAATATCGAGTTACAAAATTCGAAGTAGACCCCGACCAGGGGATGCACTTTTAAAAAAACGGGTAAGTACGCCAAAAAATATCACAAAAAATTGAGCTTCTTACCAAGATTATTTGAATATTGATTGGCTCAATTTTTCGAGTTAGGTATCTAATAGTGACGCTTTGCTGTCCCAGCCTGTCTAAATATTACAATGAAACTCAACCTTTTCTTTAATTAATGCTTTGAAATTTTGCCTCGGGACTTCGATTTTTACAGTACATACAGGGTGGGAAACTTGAGCGCCAAGATTTCCAAATACTTATTACTCAATATGTAATACTAGGCAAGACCTCGGCCTAAT
>VOMN01006482.1:0-54020 GCA_014899125.1 Orchestia grillus | reverse complement strand
GCTTGCAGACCGTCCAGCACATTGGTCTTTATATTGACTGCTGGTGATCAGAGGGTTGTACGACCAGCCATCATGGAGTACAACGTTATGTCATCCCATATCCATGAATAAAAATATTCTAGCTTTCACTCATTGTCTTTGGTTCCCGAAAATTCAATTTTTGTATATTTTTCTGGCAGTCAACCTCTCCTTAGTGCGATCGAAGGATTTGCTTACGCGATTCGTGGATTTTGTGGACCCAGATGGCCAGTGACATCGCCTCAAGAGCCCTTCCGATCATTTTTCTTTGGCTCAAAGCACGCGTTTCCAGAAGTGGCATCACAGATGCGGCCCTCGAGAGCTCTTTGAGGAAGCTTTGAGTTTTCTCGTGCTGCGCACTTGCGGAGGTCAACTTGGCTTTGGTTCTCCTACATTCAATGCGAGTCGGTTGTGATGGGCTGTGATCCTTTGCGCCACCAAGAGCATGCAGTCTCAGCCGTGTCTGGCTTCAGGAAAGAAAAAATCGGAATAAAATTTCACAAAAAAGAAGAAATCAAATTTTGCCCCTGATCCTACCGTATGCGAGTTCAGTTCTCGACTTCCAATGTATCTTCCACAACGGTAGTCGTGCTCGGAGCGCTTCACACTTCCCTCGTGTCCTAAATATTCTGGTTTGGTCGGCCAGTCGTCATGACGCAATCTTTGCTTGTATTTTGCTGTAAAAATGCTTGTTCAATACTAAAAAGTCTGAGTAAACATCTGTTGACTCGATGACTCGCCTGACTTTTTTTTAGATAACTTTTCACGTGAAGGTTTGTTGGCTCCACCGATGTTTGAAGAGTCAGTTTTATATTATTATTATTAATATTATTATTTTTGTGTTTAGTTTCTATTTAGATTTTATCTCTAGCACCAGTAATGGGGCAGCCCTTAAAACAAATCTGGCCTAAAATGTCAACACTCGAGGCATCGACGACGTTGATCGGATGATCCTTGGAGCTACAAACTGTGGGATCAACTTTTTGCTTTTTTTTCTCGAATATTTCGTCTTTACTTTTCTGACCTCGTGTAGCTTAGTTCTTTATTGTGAAACAGGTGAGCTAGTTTCTATTTATTCGTAAGTTGTTGGACTATGAAAATTTGTAACGAAGAAAATGTACACGTTTGTCTACGTGTCCTTCGTTCACATTTCCAGTGACAGTACTTTTTCCCATTGTGGTTCTGTAAACGCGTTTTCAAAATTATTGAGTGGTATTTATTTCAAAAGTTCAGGTTTGTCTATCGTATGCCGTGGGTATTGGCGTCCCCAGGGGACACAGTGAAACTACCTCGGCTATAGGTAGGCCTTCCAGACTCCTATACTTTGTGCCCTCTTTGCCTATTTCAATTTTCACACCATCTTCGCAATATCATTTTTTTCATTTTAAACATGCTACTTTTATACGCATGGGATTATGTGTGGTAACACACCTTGTCCATAGATTTCCTGTTTTCTAGAGTCCATAACAAACTGTCCTTTGTCTTCGTTCTTTTTAGAACGCATTTCATGTAGGTAGGAAGCTTTTCACTACGACTTTAAGTGTTTTTATACGAAATTTTTTTTAAAGGAATGTGCAATTTGTCACTAAACAATATTATTAATAGTTTATGGTCCTACATTCACTTCAGAAGTTTGCGTGTACGGTTTAATTTCTATATTCTGCATCGTTTGTTCAAAGTTTTTTCATGTTCAAAAATTGCCTGCCCACCGCAGTCATGAAGAAGTGGGCGCATCTGTTAGCCTAATCATGACTCTGAAGTCATTTGTTTGCGGCGCCGGTCTCAAAAGTTGCTAAGTTGACTCCCTCTTCCCGGTAGTGTCAACTTGACAAGAATTGATGGCTGTGTAGCGCAAGGAAAACCCAAAACTTTCGGGCAAGTTTGTCAACTTTCGCCCTCTAGTGATTTAAAGCAAATCTGAGCGCTGTTTTGAAAGTGCCTGCGCGCCGTGGTCCGCCTCAGCTAGAGCTCGTGGCGCGGAGACGCACGTCTTGGAAGCGTTCGCGCTCAACGCTCCGACGATCGCCTTAACTTCTCGTTTGTGCCCCCATTGAATGGTGTTCTATAAATTATTTTATTTTAAGCTCAACGTTCAAGACGTTTCGGTACAATGTGAATGCTATGAGAACCACAGGTCATGGGAAAACGGAGAATGTATCGAGTGTCTGTGCAGCGCAAAGGAAAGGTAAATGGTTTGCCTCGTCTGGGCTGCCCTTATTGAGGAACTCGCCGTGAACATGACAAGTATGGATGGCAGTGTGAACGCGGTGAAATATTTAAGTACTTAACAGGCCCTTCAAGTGACGTCACCAGTGTGGAGTTTTTGAGACTCGATTTAGTGCATTACGTTTCCTTTTTTTTTGCCCAAGTACTTATTATTGAAATCAAGGGACACTTGTTAGTGGGTGTGAGTGTTTCTGAGAAACCAGTTATTGAAAACTGTTCTGGGTTTAGTTCTGTCAGGTACGCTATAGCTTTCATATGTCCTCATACATTTTTCTCGCTGCTCCCGAGCACTTGCCGTTTTACCCTCTTGTCTTTGTGTTTTTTTTCACCAGTTTTCATTTTGTGTTCTGCCTAAGTGGTTGGTTTTACGAATAGAGAAGCTTAACTTTTCAGGCTGTGTAGTTTTACGTGAATTTCATCTTGAACGAGTATCACTGTAATGATTGTGCGTAATAAGAAGGAACGGAAGGTAACCGTGGGTATGAATGTTAAAATATGGAACACACAAGACGGTAAATCAGCTTACGCTTCAGTAGCATTCCCCTAAAGATGCCAATCACTGTTGCCACGTTTCTTTACTTATTCTCACTGAAATTTTTCTCGTCTTCTACATCTTTATTTTCGTTCTCACCTAAGTTTTGATGAACACATACTCCGCCGAAGACTCCATTTCAATATCATGGATGCGACGACCAAGATGGCTCCTACCCCAGTCGTTCCTTTCATAGATCACGCAAACTACCGAGATTCAAATGCGCAAGATCTCAAAAAAGGCCATTTACTTTTTCTGTGTGCGTATTAAATCTTTGCTTGAATTGCACTTTTGTGGTCGTCAGGTTCGGCAGCTTTACCCTTTTGAATGCAAGGCGAGAGCCCGGCTCATTTCTTGCGGCCCTATTCGAGATGAGGAATCGCGTTAACTGCGTCTCAAGTCGAACCTTTTGAAAAGATCTCGCCTTTCTTACTCTCGGCCACCTATAAATCCGCCCTCCGATGAGATATTGAAATTGCCCTGGTTTTGCACCCGAGCTCGAGATGCTATCGACGGTCTCGCCAGGACAGCCGCCTTATGGCAGAGGGCTGCTGCGTACCCTGCTTTGCAAGTGTGGTTGTGTAGTGAGCTGAAAATAGCTGCGGTTCCAGAAATGTTGTGTTGTGATTCCTGTTACCGTTCAACGTAACATTGCCCGCTTTTGTCTACGGATGTGTACGTCAATTACTTTAGGATTTGAGTAAATAATGTAAAGAGAATCGGCAAAAGGTTTGCGTTGATGCTCATCTGACGAAATAGGGTTTTTTACTGATCCTAGACGTAGGTGATCATTGCTCGGCAACGCTTTGTTGCAGAATGTCTGCAGTATTTTTAAAAATTTGATTGACATAACTTGCTTGCTACGATGAGCCTTTAATTTTTTTGACGATGTGCTGTCACAATTAGCATTCATTACTATTTTGGTTTAATTTTATGTTCAGGGGCAACGCGAGAAGTGTGTTTTTCTCGGCCCCTTTGGTACGTTTCTGTCGTACTCGTACACAAGAAGTGTTCACTCCCTGTTCCCTCTCTCCCTGTTCCCTCTCTCTCTCTTCTCTTCGGCAACTTGTTCCTTAAGAGAGGGTATAAAATGCACCGAGAGTTTTAGAAGTGGCTTGGCATTTTCTGTCGAGAATCCTAATGACATTTTCAGTGTCGCCGAGGAAGGTAAAGCTGCTTTGGTAGTTTTTTTCCGAGCTGGGTTTGGGGCTTCCGTTTTTATGGGAGAGTTCGCTCCTTTAATTTTGTCGGATTTCTTCGACCTGGCTGGAGAATGGTTTGTTACAGTGCCGATTGTTCAAAATCGAGCTATTTCCTTATCAAACCTATTCAAAGAATTCGTTCAATATAAGGATACATTCGATTCATGATACATCGATGGTGTTCATAGGGGGCGAAAAACAGTGATGCGAATTTTGTTTCGATACTTAGTTGCTTATGCCTTTTTCGTGGCCCTTTGAAAATTTTTTGCCTTTACCATGTGTAAATGAAATTCCGAGGTTCCTTTCGCTTTTACAAATTTTGCGTCGAGTTGCAAAGCTTCTTGAACAAACTATCTGATTTGAGGAGCGATGCGAGAGCTCGGCATGCGACGTTTACATCGGCCCGCCTTTGAAGGAAATAATAAGAGAATTTTAGTTTGTTTGCGTAATTTGCGCTTCTTGCTTTGACACTGAATGCGAGGCATATTTTGCTTCGTCGCAGTTTACGAAGCGCGATACTGGCAGAAGCTGGATTATTTTTTTAGTGAATTGGTTGGATTTTGTTTTGCTTCATTTAGTTTTTCAAGTTTAGCTAGATTTTTGCTCCTTAGTTCCATGTCTTCCAAGTGAATTTTGGTATTTGCAGAAAATAAATTCATCTAGCATGTAGCGTATCGCCCAAAACATTTCAGAAAGTTGCGTGGAACATTGCAGGCGTCATGCTTCAAAACTTCTGATCGTTTTACCTTTGATTTTGTAATGCTTATGAGGCACCAGGTATCTTCCGGCTGCAGCATGCACGTTTATTCTCATTGTACGCATCCATAGTGAAATAACTCTGTGTGTCCAAGAAAAAGTGCCAATTCCTCCTGAGAGTACCAACGCACTCCTCAGTCATGTCGCACTTTAGGTTACCTCAACTTCAGCCAGGCTTTCGGGACTTCTGTCTTTCGTGTCCATTTTTGTTTTGTTTTTAATTTTCCCATTTTCTTCGCTATCTCTAGTGTTTTCTCCTTTTTAATTCTTAACTTGCTGTTTCCATACGAAGAGAATTCTATGTGGGAACACACCGTGTGAATAGATTCCCCATTTTCTGTAGTCCAGACTAAATGGCCTCTTCTTTTCGCTCGCTTTGAGTCACATAGGGACCGGGACTAAAAACCATGGTTTTAAACCAGGGTCTTTAAGTAAGTGATGCCATGCTAGGTGTCGAGTCTCGCGGAGTTTTTCTGAGGCGTCCTTGTTGAACGATCATTAGCCATTAGAAATGTTAGGTGGAGGTCAGGCTTCACGTAAAGTTACAATCATATTTGTGAGATCAAACTCACCGCACGAGTTACAGTTGATATCATCTGAGGCTTCCCATGCAATTTGGAACGCGACGCAAGGCAGTTGGGATGGGAAGGCTGCGGAAAAGTTAGGTGCAGTTTGCAACGGCTGGGATATGCGCGGGTCTTTATAAAATATTCGTCACTCAAAAGCCCTCTTGCAAGAATCTTGGTAGTTGACACAAGTGCGTGTGAGTACGATTTTTGTTTGAATTTCTTCTTCCCGTTTTTCCAAAAAGGCTAACGGAGCTTTGTTACGCTCACTTTCGTGCGATGTGCCTAATTTTGCACGTGCTTTCTTATTTTTCAGTTTATTTCCCACCACACGCTGCTCGCCAGTCGTAAAATACATGGTACTTCTCTCGCATTCTTTGCTGATGGCACATGAATAAATTACAATGCATGTACGGCTTTGTTAAAATCCTAAATTTGCGTCTAAAGTTTCAAAATGGTGCGACGGATATTTTTAGTCCTTACGCGAGTTCTTCTTCAGCGTCGAGTTCTGCACGTATCACATTTGTGAGAAGAACTCCCAAGTCAAAGCTCGGTATTTCCTCAGGGAGACACATAAACAATTCTGTCTCCTGAGGTCGGAGTTCGTTTGCCATTTTGAGCTCATAGAGCGGCTTACCCTCGGTGTCGCGCGCACAGCTAAATAGAGGAGCATTTGTGTGTGTGCCTATGAAGTACGAGGGGCACTTCTCTTGGGAGTTGTCACCTCATTGAATAGAATCAGCTGACGCAAAGCTCCCTCTGAGGCTCCGGGCTGAGCAGCCGACACTAAAATGCTTCCATAAAAGGATCAAGCTGTGATGGCAGGATACAGCCGAGCCACCAGCTGGCGCTTCTTCGTCTTTTTAATTTTATTTTCTATTGAGAGCTTTCTTTTGTTTTTTGTTTCTCTTGCTCTTGAAGCTCAAGCTCAAGAATTTCATTGTGTCCTATATTTACGCTTCATAGATGTGTCACCCTGTATATATTAATGTCAGTGCGAGACCCATGGATGATTCCGCCGAGCCCTTTGACCAAATATAGATGCTCCTCCTCCCCGTACCTCGCTCGTCGTGCTCGTGAGGTACGTCGGCGAATTTTTTTTCTAAACCCAAACGTTGTCTTTATGTTCGGCTTGTTGATATTGTTCCAGGCAAAGCGTTATTTATTTATTTATTTATATTTATTTGTTTAGAAATGCCTATTCTAAGCGTGACACCGGAGACAGTGAAATAAATTCTTCACTTTTTAGTACCTTGAAAATATATTTGTATATTTGTGCTTATCAATTTGATGTGTCGTTGTTTAATGTCCATAACTTGACATGCTTTAATGAAAGTACGTAAAAGTGTTAATTGTTTTTCAATTTAATTGTCTGATCCAGTGAATGAACATTAATTTTAAAGTTTGTCAAAGTGGTGACGTCACCACAGGATGGCAGGTTCGAGAGTTGTTTTAAATCCCAGAATGAGAGAGTGAGAGTTCTTGAACAAAGTATGCGTGTTCTGTTTTTGCAATTCAAACTGTCTTGTGGCATTGCCAGTTATTATAGCGCCTAGACCCTAACCCTACAATTTTCTGCGCATATAGTAGTTCATGAAGGTTTTAATTCACCTTTGGTGAACGTTATCTCCCATTTGAAGGCTATGCAATTGAGCATTTGCCTTATTTTGACGTTCGTTTTCCGGATGTGTTTGCACGTTTTATAACGCTTTTCTTGGCGACATGTTGCACACAAAATAACTCAGGGGCTTCGGATTTATCTCCTGCGGAAGACACGCATGCAAAGTGCGACTTTTGCTCTTTTTAAACCAGGTTTCTCACGCTATTTTTTGAGGTGGCCGGATTTGATCAAAGTTGCCCATCTCTGCACCGAATCGTTAAACTCTCTCAAGTTTGGAGTGTCTCACTTCTCAATTATGGAGAAGCGTGCAAAAAACTTGGACTCCATCGTCCCAAGTCCAGAGAAGTGGCGGAAACGCGTCCCCTCGCTTGATTGATCGTGCGCATTGACACTGTCGCGAGGATTTTTGTGCCACCTTTTTCGTCTTTCTTGCGCGGTTGCTTTGGTGATCGGTATTTTGTGTGGTCTTTTTTCCCTCCACCTCGGTCAAAGAACGGCCTCGGTTACGTGCAAGAGTTTGCTGGCGCCAGTGTTCGTTTGATGCTATGTTATTAGTTCGGAAATTAGCTTTTGCTTCTCCGGAGGCCTACGCGCTGGAGACCGCGTTGCTAGAGACTTGGGCTACTGATGTACCTCAAGATTGAGGTAATGATGCTTCCTGGAGCATCTGTGTGTGCGGAGGTGTAGGCCCACTAGGGATCTACGGGAAATTTGTACCCCTTTTCTGTTCATAACTATTTTTTCCTCGCTCTATTCAGGCTCCTTTAACTTACGAGTGAAATCTATTAGGATACACCCACGTTGAAAGGTATTGTACAGATTTATCTGGATAATGATTTTTATGCCAATGAATTTGGATCTTTACCCGAATTTATCTACTTGGATGTGTATTCAGATATCTATGATTTGGGTCATTTATTCAATTGAAGGCGTTTTGATTTACTTTCAAAATGAGTTACACGCTTCTAAATTGCGATGAGAATTTATTTCTTGACATGCAGGCTAAGCTTTAATCGTCAAAGTAACCAGTCTACCGAACAGTCGTGCTTCCAATGATGTTATGTGGAACGTAATGTTCAAGATATTACACCGTATTTAGTCCACGTTTGAAATAATACGGGATGAATGTATCTCGTAAAGTAGGTCACATATTTTTGTGACTCGATGCTGAAAATAAACGAGTCAAATTTCCCTGAGGCGATTGCATGCTGTCACAATCCGTTGTCTGCTCGGTTTTTTCTTAGTTTGGAGCCGTAGAAGACGTTTTCTTCCCCGACTCCATCTGTTGGATCTCTATCCGTTTCTCAAGAGCGAAGATCACCGGTCCACCCAATTGTAGTCAACCGATGTGGGAATGAAGCAAGTGATCGAGTTTTTGCTTCGAAGTCAGATCGAAGACACGGAGAGCTGCTTTTTGCCAGCCTCGACCGCGGGAACGAACATTCTATGTGACTCGGCCACTCGCGACCGACGAGCTCAACGTTGCGACTCTTCATCCGGACGGGAGGAAGTTTTATTTAGCCCTCGATCAAATAATTAACTCAAGAGTTAAAATCCGCTCTTCCGCTGATGGACCTTCCTTTCATGTCACTCGTGAATTTCGGGTGAATATTTGTCATTTCACAGCCGGATTGTCGTCTTTCTCAAGGCACCTATTGCATGCCCTAATATATGGGTTTTGATGTGTATCGTTGATGTGTTGATGAAACAAAGTCCTCACATAAATGATGTTCTTGCTTCATTTTAGTAATTTTAGATCCTTTATTGTTCTGAAATAATTTGTGAGAAGAATGGATTTTTAGGAACACTTCTAAGGCAGATCTGTATGTACTAAGGATGTTTGAAATAGAGTCGAATGTAGTCTAGTAGCAACCAAAATGTGGACGCCCTGGATCCATAATTTTCAAAGGTGTCCAGTCCTTACTCTCAGGATTTTCATCCATCAATTGAAGGTGAACTGAATGCCTACTGCAAGAATGCTGCTCACCTTGTGGCTGTAGTCAAGAAAAATTTCTTGTTCGGCCGTTGATTTAACTTGAAGTACTACAGCGAGACCTCAGTCTCAGCTTAATTTTTTCTTCGTGTTGTTATATTTTAAATTTTCCTCGCTAGAGAATTATCGGGACTCTTTTACGGAACTTCAAGCGGGGTAATATTGTTCGTCTGGCCTCAGGCTAACTAGAAACACTAATCGTTAAAATTGATCGCTGAAACTTTTGAGGTTCCAGAAGTTAGTTGGAAACAACATGGATAAGTTTCGGATAAATTTAAAATACTTATTTGTTGAGGCTTCAAAGGTTTGAAAGGGATAACTTAGATCTTTGATTTTATTAACGTAGCTTTGGATTATGACTCCATTGTTGCTCATGTGTTGGGCAGCGAAATATTCGAGTGAGTGCACAGAATAAATCGCACGTGGAGTCGTTCAATTTTAATACGATATTTTACCCTTGAACGAGAAAAAACAATTCTTTAAATCTCTTTATGCACTGTGCAATGCGCAGTATCGCTCGTAAATCAAAGGAAAAATATTTGTTGTTTGTAAGAACCCACTGTTTTTATATACATATTCATATGCGATTTCAGTTGGAATGCCTGCGAATAGGAAATTTTCTTTATCATCTCGCTCTTTTTTCGAGCTTTTATATGCTTTCGAAAAGCTTCAACAATTTTTTACCTAAAACATGTGAAATACCATGACCGAATAGATTTTCTGCAAAAGGACGTGCAATCAATAAAGAAACCCACATTCATCAAATTGATACAAGGAAGTAAAAAGGAAGGAAAAGTCGTTTTTATTCCGAAATCAGTCAATACACATCATAGTTCAATTGGCAACATTGGTTTCAAATTGTGAGACTACATGCCTGAAATTGAAAGTATAGAAGTCAGGTTGGAAGTTCTGATTATGTTCAGAATGGGAGTCCTACGATGTGAATGAAGGAAATGATGGCTGATGGACTACAATGAAATACGTTTTCCACTTCTTTGCTCGCGTAGAGACTTTTTCTAGCATGTATTGCGTTAAGCTAAGATGGACCAATTCCAATAATTAAATCTCAAAATATATTTAAGCGGTGAGACATGTTCTCTTCACTTCTCTTGAAATTCAAATTGACTGATCGTTAAACTTGAGAAGTTAATTTTTAGCCGTTTTTCATGCCGAATTTCTTGTTTTTTCGTTCAAATGTTTCTTTTGTGCTTCGTTCGCTAATCACTGCTACGCTTGGATGAAATACGTAACGGCGAGACTTCTGTTATTTATAGGATTGCAAACTATTTCTGTAGGTCAACGTAGTCGACATGTTTTATATGCGCTCATTTCTAGCATTGAGAATATTCCACTTCGAATGTGCGTTTCAAATTCGCCGCTTTCATTTTGTCGGGGGGATGGGAATAGCACTGACGCCTCCGGGCTGTAACAATGTTTAACATTTTTCTCAGTCTCTCACCTGTATTTATTGAAGCTTTCGTCCCTCCCTCTTCTGCCTCCTCTGCGTCTTTTTTTTTTAGCCGTCAGGTCCACTAATTAAGGCATAATTTCTTTTGAGCATATGTTTAAGAAAGGAGCCCTGAAATTAATTTGGTTTTCTTTGACTGGCTTGAGACTGATTCTCTTCGCTAACCATTGGGAAACACTTCCCAACGTGGTTCAATCTAAACGTAATATCTCCGTAGTTCAACTTGAAGATCAAGTGTGCTGGACCTAAATTCGATGCAAACGAGATGCTCGAAGTAGAGTATAGGAGCGGTGAATTCCCGAAACCTCAATCAAATTATCCAAATCTTGCTCAAAACACTGAAAGGAATCTTGTATTGTAAATTATTAGTCGATTTTTAATGGAACATATGACAGCTTATACATATTGTCTATGCATAAGTAAGCCCGCTTTATTTTTCTATTGCTGTGCTACAATTCTCTAATTTACTCAATCGAATGTTAATACACATATCCTTTTCGTGTAGTCCAGCTTTGTACAGCCTATGATTTCGCACTTGGTCAAGGAAGTATTCTTATTTTGCTTCGCTCGTTCCAAGTTGTGTTATTAGTTTCACAAAGGTCATTCTCTTCCCTTGGGGCAGATTTAACAGCGGTCGTCAGAATATCGATGAGCCATTTGGTTACCCTGGACACTACAATATTCGTTTGGAACATGTTGACGGGAGCTCTACGGCACGCGTCTCATGTTTATGACACCATGTTGTCCAGGGCAGGACGCATTTCTCTCATACGAGTGTTTGCTCTGAAGCCTCATTGCGTTCTGTTATTACCCATTATCCCGACTATTCATCATTCGGTCAAAGTCCTCTCCATTTCCTTTGTTTTATTTACATGGTGTCAACAGCGTGTGTGTGTGATACAGACTCGGATGAGGCACGTGACCGTTCCCTAAGAGCTGCATCACTGCTTCCGAATGCGTGTGTTCGACCGGGGCTTCCTTTGTAGTCATTGTTTGAGAAGGCAACCCTCGCTCCTTCCCTTCCTTTCTCCCTATTAGTTTTACGTAGAGAGCCTTCGTTAGCAACTGTTTGATGAGCTCGCTTCCATTCAGATTATTGATAGGTCCATCTTTGATGAACCCATCATTCATTACGTGGGTATGTCTCTAAATTTCCGCTTTTGTTGAGACCGTCGTTTGGAAATATAAATTTGCTCTCCGTAGCAGATGTTTAGCGGCACCTCCGTTCAGATTATTGATTGGTGCTCGTTGTATGAAATACTGTTGAAATTCGGCTTGGGTGTTTCGTTTGTTTAGCGACTGGCGAGGTCCATGCTCAAGGCTATGTAATTCATGTGTGTAGATTGAGCTTTGGTGCTCGGACGAATTATCTGCCTATTGACTCATAGATTTAGGTGCAGTCATCGTCAGAGAATTGTCATCGAATTCTAGGTCGTAGAAGCTGGCTATTCTGTGCCAATTGGCCAACATCTCTCGCAAGATCACAACTCTATTGCGTATACATAGAGAAAAAGGCTTACGCCAAGGCGTAACCTCGTACACTGAATATTCGTGCAGTTATTGAAACGTTGAATTTGATTTAATTGAAAGCCTAGCAAATAATCGCACAAAAAATCTCTTAACGTTGTTTGAATGAAGGAATGAAACGGTTTGTGCAGCTTCGTCGTATACTCGTACAAACCGTGCATTTGGTTCAGTAGTTACTTTGGTTACGTATACACCGTGTATTGTTCCTGCAGATACTTTAGAGACAGATTCACATTTCATTTGCAGCTTTGTTCTTGCTGTGCTGGCAGAATTCCTTTCGTAGCAGCCTTTGGCCTGAGCTGAAAATAAACATTCAATGGCGTTTCTTGGTAAGGGTTTCGTGGCGTCTCGTTCCTGCGTGGACATATTGGTGCTTCGGAACCTGCGTCCTTCCTCTGATGAATTTTTAGTCTCGCAATATGTTCTGAAATTTGATCCAAGGAACAAGTTGGCCCTCTTATTCTTTGACAAGTTACCTTACACTCACTTGGCTGAAATCTCGTGCGTGATGAGTGCTTTGGAATGCATTGGAGTGAAAAATGGCTCGACCCTCGCTTCATATTAGGTCCAAGTGAAGTTACGAACTGCTTCTGAAGTAAGGCTCAGCTTCAAACGGAGGGCTATAATTTCCCCCGGTTATGAGCGCCGTTTGTTGCTTGCATTCATGGTTTTGGTCGCGGAAATATAAACTTGGTGCGTAGGCAAGAACGGAACACCTTGCGGAGAGCCCAGTCGAACTGCTTTCGGGCTGCTGGAGCTCGGCCAAGTTGAGAACCCAGTGCCACTGGAATGGTTGCAATTTAGGAGAATTATAATTAGAGAGCTGGGTCTGTTCTTCTGGCTTCTCTGCTCAATGCGCAGATACTAAATAAGCTTGTCTTTTTTTGCCGTGCTTGGCGTTTTCGTCTTCTTTAAATTGAGAAAAATGGCCACCAGAAACATGAGTGCCGCAGTAAGCAGGCCCTGTTTCTGATTTTGTTTTTATAACGAAGTTTTCTTTTATAAGGTTTTAAATGAGCATCGAAATGTTGTATGAATGAGAATAATGTCTGTTATTGTTGTGCTCTGGTAAATAGGAAGTTATTTGTCAAAATTTGATCTGTTTAACATGAAAATGTAGCTCTAAATCATAACTTAGTTTGTTGCCAAAATCATTCATCACTTCAGGATATACTATCCTCTTCATCATCTCTGATCCTAGGTATCAGATAACCTATTTTGTAAACCTAATCATAGATGCATTTCACAAAACATTTCTCCTTCGAGAAGCCAAAATTTCCCGTGAATGACAGGAACGTCTAACTTGAGCTAATCTTTCAGCATTCTCGAGACGTCACGAAAGCTCGAAATCGTTTTTTCATCTAGCGCCGACCAAATTTCAGCAGAAGTCCGTTGTGCTTTCCTCAGATCATTTTGACTATTTTCTAGCTTGTAGAGTGCCTGCACGGACGTCTCACAACGGACCTCTTCGATGGTGTGGTTTGCAGTCTTCTGTTCTGATATGCAAATCCCCATCGAGCAAGTGCTGGGTGTGGGAGAAGCGGCTGTTGCTAGCATTTTGAGCAAGATGGGCTTTTGCCTCTCGAGACGTCGTTTCTCGTCAACCTTTCTGATGCTTTTCAGGCCTCCACATCCTTGTCCAAATTTTGAATCAGGCAGATGTCGGCTACCAAACGTGAGAACAAATGTGTCTGGATGTTTATGTGTTTTTTACGTTTTAGTTTCGTTTGTTGTAGTGCCCTTGGGATCGCCATGTCTTAGGATCGCCATGTTTGCTGCCTCATGTTTTGAATCAAATGCAAGGGAGATCAATAAATTTCGCTCGCACTCGTGAATAAATTGTTTCCTCCTTAGCCTTATTTTTGTTCGAAAGGTCAACTACTGCGGTTAGTACGAAATGAAAGAGAGTATGTAAAATCATATGAGTGTATTTGAATTTGCGATCGCTCGCCTAATAGAAGAGCGTTTCGTTTTCTATAATTGGTACATTGAAGAATACTTTTTCTCTGGTGTTAGGGTAACACTAGATTTTTTCAACTCGTATTATATGAATGACTACGTTGAGATGTTTGATTTTAGAATCTAATTTATTGAATTTATGAACGGTTCTCAAAATATTTCTTTGTCGTGATATCAACACTGTTATTATAAATTTTTATTTGATCTTTGTGCTTTTATTTTCTTCTGCTGAGCTAATCCATGTAATCTGTTAATCTATTTTATTTTACAGTAGATAGCTTGTCTGGTGCTAAGATTCATTTGATTCCCCATAATAGACAATTTTAAAATTTCTGAAATAAATCATTCGCACTAATAAAAGGAGAGAAAAGCGATCAATAGTATGATGTGTAGCACTCGTATTTACTCTTAAATTTTCAATTTTATTCTAAAAAAAGTTTTATCCGCTATGTCATTATGAATTCTGCCTGGGAATGCAGGTTCGCATTTGGGATCTTACCTGCGTAGCCTTTTTTTTAGGAGGTGAATTGTGGTGACATGCCGATTTATTGACTATTTTAGCGAGATTTATTTAAAGTTTTAGATTTTCAGTGGTATTTTTACTTGTTATTGTCCTCGTTTTGGAACATTAATTATTCAAGATATCTCTGAAAAATCATTCTAGTTCAAATTAATTTATTTTGCTTCTAGTTTTACCGAAGTTTTTTACCGCGAAAGTTTCGCGGATTTGCCTTCATTTCCCCACTTACGCTTGCAACTTTCAAGTGAGGTTTTGCTTCTTTTCGAAGTGCTCTTGTTGTAGCAATTGGCGACCTTCCTCTCGTTTTCAGTATTGGAAAAGTAATACGATGCTCTCAGGGTGACCCTGGAAAACAATACTTTTTATTTGGACTGGAAGTCGTCTCCTCTTGATTCCACGAGAGCCGGATAGAGAACGTAGTATTGGTGCCAATTTTCCCGTGGTCTGCGCGGATGTGTCTCTCTAACTGACGTTCGGATAGCACCTCACTCGATTAAAACCAATCGAGGGATAGCTCGCGACCGCCGCACTATTTATTCGAAGGTGCCTCGGCTTGCTGAAATTGCTCCCCCTAGCTCTTGGGGTAGACGAAGTTAAGGGAAATACCGATGCCTGTTAGAGTCTTCGTCTGTTCCGAGTCTTGCTTGCTCTTTACTGAGTTTTGTGACGGATTTAACGTGAAATTCCACGGCGCCTTGTCCGCACCGTCTTTCTAAGTGTTCTGGACACGTATTCCTCGCTCTTTGAGTGCAGCGAAAAGACTAATTGAGCGTTCCGTTACGCGATATCATTCTCCCTGCAAACTGAGAAAAAGTCTTCGTTTCTTCCCGTAAATTAATGTCGCATTCTCATTGCACCGCTATGTGACGTTTCGTGCTTCATTCACAGTGGTTATGTTGTCAGATTCCGATGAGCATGTTCCTCTGTATTGCTTTTTTGGATAAGGTCCGTCTTAAACAGCTGTTTATGAAAATCATGATACACCTAACAAATCATAGTTCGCGAATATTACCCAAGATTACTTATTAAAGTGTAAATTTTATGATCAGTCCGAGAGTGCTATTAAAATGTATTTTGTTTTGCAGTTTCCTTTACGGTACATTTGCATTATTTAGTCGAAGTACGAGACATGACTTGGATTTAAAAGATGTTTGCATTTTTGAATGAACCTTTAAGAGTTCGGTTTGAAATATTTTTCACAACATTACCTTATTCCACGCGTGTGGTTTGCGTGGCAGCATTTCGTGTATTTTCATATCGTACAATTTTCTTGTGTGCGTTCAAGTACGTGAGATGTGGTAATCCTCATTTTCATATTGCATATTTGATGTGCTAACTTTTTCATATCCTTATTTTCCCCGCCTTCTCAGTCGAACGTGTTCCCTACCGATAGAAACCACGTCGAGGAAGCGTCGCATCTGCATGCGAGGCTTGGGGTATCTGTCTCATGTCGTATTGGGCTCGGCAAGAATACAAACTGGCTTCAAAAGTTCGGTGCACTTTAGTTTCTGGCCATTTGTTGGGCAAAATCTGTCGCGGCGCCTATTGCCGATGGCTATTTTTGCAGACGCGTCAATCTCGCTGAGTGAGCGTCGCCACCGTTGGAGCGTCGGCTCTGCCAGATGGGTCCCAACCATGCGACTCAACTCTTACGTCTTGGTCGTTATGCCTCGATGTCTTATATTGGCGATATTAGGGAACATCGCTACGATTCCAGGTGCTTTCTGGCTGACAACTCGAAATTAACATATGTTTGCCTCTGTTTCACATCCGACATTTCGGAACATCGCTCCGAATCCTAGAGTTACCTGGCTAACGACTCCAAATGAACGTTTGTTTGCTACTGTTTCCACGTTTGACACTTGAGAATATTACTCTGAATCCATATGTTTCTTGGCTGCCGACTCAAAATTAACATTTGTTCGACTCTTTCATATTTGACACTGGGGATCATCTGTCCAAATCCAGATGCGCTGTTCACGGAAACTTGAAACGAAAGTTTGTTTGCGTTTCAGTCGTTTTCTTAACGGGAGGAAGAATGCGTTTGAAAATGAGTTTTTATTCAAATACTAGGGAATGGAGTAGATTAAAACTAGATGCTTCATAGTATGCATTTTGCTCAATTCCACCGATATATTTGTCTAGATGGAATTCGTTTTCAACAGCAAAATTTTTTCCTGTACATAAACTCAAATGTTGGAGAAACCGACTGGTAGTAATGTAATATTTGGTACAACGGAAATTCCGTTAGAATACCAATTCTTATTCTTGAAGATTGATAATTTTAAGCGTATGTGCCATTTTTTTATATCTGAATTTTAAAAGAGTTCGTTCTTGTGTATACATCCGTATTTGTCAATGCTTTATCGGTGTATGCCTTAGGTAAAATTTTATACCCAATTTCGGCTCTCAGTTCATTTAACGCTTTATAACCCCAATGAGGAAGCAATTATCAAGCAGGAAATGGTGAAAAAATTGCTTACTGTTGTTGCACACGTAACGTTCTGCTCCAGCGAGTCCAGTTGTCTAAAGCTATGAGCTTTTCGTTTTCTCTAGGAGATGTTCATTTTCTTCCGTAACGAGAGAATGCGTCGAAACTCTACGGAACTCGGGATGAATATTTTATTTACTCTGTGTAATCCTCTTTGAAGGCGCCATTCAATTTCAAGAGTGAAATTTAAAACTGTTTCTTATCTGCCAATTTCATATCAACAGTGTAATAATCTATCAATTTTAAATTTTCACGTTTGGTCGTTCTAGTTAGTGATGACATACAGGGAAGTTACGCTCTCCGGTGTTGGAAAATGAAGCCAGATGAGTTAACAAATATCTTACAGTACAGAACAAAATAATTCTTTGTGGTTCGATGGAAGCGCGGATTTTTTTGTCTTCTAAGTTGAAGACTGTTTGTGGCAGATGCAACTAATAATAGCGATGCCATATTCCCGGGAGATGCCTGGTTCCCTATTGAACCCGTTATAGTGAACTTACTGTTGTGAACTTCTTGTTAGATGAACTTTATGACACGCTTTCCGCTTATTTGGAATAATTTAGCTAGTTTTCGTGTGCTTAACTAATTTAGAATGACTGATTAGGTATTGAGATGTGAAAAATTCTGATGAATTTTTAAATTTTGTTCGTACTGTGAGTTGGATATAGACATAGCTCGATTATAGTCGACATTAATGTTTACTTTCGACGAGCCCATACACCGACGTTCCTGTTAATGAATTTATGCGCAATTTTCAACCACTGCACCTACTAGTTTCATTTAGGAATGATTTTTATTCTTTCGTAAAAAATAAGGACTTATTTATAAAATATATTTTTTATGTGAGGTAGGCCCTGCAATGAAATCAAAATAGCTGGCGTTCATGGAGATGTAAAAAGACATACAGACACCCATTTTTTCACACTAACGCCCTATTTGTAAAAATTACTATCGTAGTCTTCCTTGAAAATATACAATCATAAAACCTATAGATATATGTAGTGAGGCGGCTGCGATGAAATTCAGGCCTGGTTTTCCTGGAAGCTGTTGCAACTCCTGGCCGCTCTTTTGTTTGGCAGCGCTCGAAGTTGGGAGTTTATGCAGGGGTGCGTCGACGGACGCCGCTCTGAGTCGCTGTCCAAGTTTTGAAGCGTCGAGGCCCAGGTGGCGCTTCCAACTTGCTGGACTCCCACGCGCGTTGAATGTACGGCTTTGTACGCTCAAGTTCTCTTTTTCTTGCGGGCTGTTGTTCGGAGATACGTAGGTGTGCCATGACCCACGTGGTAAATTCCTGCGTGTCACCTGTACCTATTCATGGTGCTTTCTTGTGTGCACGACACGTCACCTTGGATAATTTGTCAGAGTTTCGTACATGCGACACCTTTTTTCCGGCATGTATACTTAGATGGTCGTACGTTTCTCTTCGTTGTAACGTTTTAAAATAATGCCGAAATACATCATTCCTTTTGGCGGTTTGTGCGACGATTACTGAATGGTATACATAGAGATTCCATGGTATCGAATTTAAACGGATTGCCTCAAGCAAAAATTTTACTCATCGCTTAGGAGCGATTTTCTTTCAAAAAGCATCTTAGAGCTTGCGTAATTTATCGAGTGTTATCATGGTGATGTATTGTTCAAATAAATAGCTGGAAGTGAAGTACTATATCCATAAATAGACGAACTCATTTGCATTTGATAACAAGCGTTTGTGTATCGTAGTATCGACTTTGAAACCGTTTCATCGAGATGCTTTATTCAAGTGAACATTTTCAAAATTTGAATGTACTTCTCTTCGTCTTGTTGGTTTGGAAAATGTCTAAGTACTGTTTGATGCAATCTTTGATGCAAATGTTTTGATGCAAATGTTTGATGCAAATGTTTGATGCAAATGTTTGATGCAAATGCAATCTTTGATGCAAATGTTTAAGTACTGTTTGATGCAATTTTGAGTTAGTCTTGTGTCTGAGAGCTTAAAAAGCTGTATTCTAGGAATAACCTGGGAAGGAAGTAAATTTGTTAATATGGAAAATATCTAAAATATATTTCCCCAGATAAATTCTATATTTCCCCAAATAAATTTATTTTTGGAGTAAATCTTGATCCGACAGCGAAGTACAAGAGATTTTTTGATGCCCTCTTACGGGTACGGCTGGCACCAGCTGAAGGGGTTGATTTATTCGTGGTTTATTTTATTTAATCTCACGTCTCGCTTCCGAAACATACAATGAAATGAACATTAACCTTGTAAAGTTTTGCTTATTCACTTCCGTATATTAATTAATCTTGGTAAAGTGGTGCTATTCTGCGGGTAATATTTATCAGCTGTGTTTCATTGTTCGGCAATGATGAAATATGTTTTTAAACAGTAGATACCGCACGGCTTTATCATGTATTAAGTTATTTTTTTCTATTTGAGCCTGTCTTATTTGAATGCAGAGTTTTGCTTTCAACTGCGGAACTTTTAGAATGTTTTAGTTGCGATAAATGAGGTGCAATGATATGTATCGGGCCAATATCGGTGATTTTTAGGCCGGATGGAAAGTTATCACCGTAAACTATGATATAATATTGAGGCAAGTTGCATTGGGGGTCTAAAAAATTTGAGTTCGCAGAGATGGAATCTGAGGTTAGTGGTACAGATTTCTGTCGGCATTTTAATCGTCCCTTGTTCTGATGCAGTAATGTGACCATATTCGAGATTTTTGCGTTAACTTCAAAACGTAGGAAGCGGCCCCGCTAACTTAGTTCATATTGTTATGAAGAGCTCCGTGGGGACCTATTCGTCTTTGTACTTGGCAAAAGTTCGTGTGTTGTCTCATTTACTTTCACGTTTCATTACAAGACGCTGGCCGACGCCGCTGAACTGAAGCATCTCGCCTTCATTCGAAGTCATGCGAAGAAAGGAGGGGGACTGTGGAAACACAGTTTGTTTGGGCAGGCTCTGCGGGAATTATTTGTGCTCACTGAGAAATGGTTGGGGCGAAAACCTCGCGCCAGTTGGTCGGAAGAGCTAAAGTTTGGTGTGCGGCGTCCCCTAATCTCGCGCTGCCATGGCACAACTTACCCCAAACTTACCCCAAACTTACCTTAAACTTACCCTGAAGTTTGCCCTACATCGCAGCGCATTTCACCAAATCGACCTCAAATGATGCTGCCGAGCAAACATTGCCACTTCATAAACCTTCGCAGGTGGCACAATGTCAAACATTTTCCGTTATTAAAAATATTTCTAGCTAGCTTTACGAATATCACGCATGTTAGACCCCTTTCTTAAAATTACTTTTTTCCCTGGATATTCCGTTAGGCTTCCTTCAGGGGGCATTGGATAGGCAACAGGATTAGGTTAATTAGGTCTGTGTGTCCTATGCTATGCGGAGTGGTTACTACTGTAAGGTTACTGCAACTACAGATGGGCCTTCGGGGGGACTTCTGTCTTTCGTGCCCCTATACTTCTTTCATTATCACACCTTCTTCGTTATACCTTCTCTGTTTTTTTCCGCTTCGTTCTTAGATTGCTGTTTATATGCACGGGGAATCCCGCGTGGGAACACACGTTGTGCATATATTCCTCGTTTCTATAGTCTATACAGAACGGCTCCTTGTCTTCAGTCTCTTTGGGTCACATTCGACGTGGAGAACGAGCTTTAAACCGTGACTATAGGAATAATTATAATTGATAGTAATGCAAAATTCGTAACTGTAGTGATAAATAACTAGTAGCAATACATAATAATAATAATGATAATAATGATAATAATAAACGAAGAAAACCTCAAGAAGATTGGATGCGATGCGCTTCACCCCGGCTTGCTTCAGAAGACAGTCCTTTTAGGAACAGCGCACATCATCCGGAAAGTGTTGAAATAAGGGAAAACCCACCCCTTTACCAATGAAGATGATGTGACAACGAAGATTCTGTGGTCCCCGTATTACCATGCAAACGGGGCGGGTGGCCTGATCCTCAGACTGCGGGATGTAGTCCGGACCAGGAGCCCGAAAAATACATACCAGCAACTGATTGCTGTGAAAAAGTTTAAATAATAATGATATTGACCTTCATCGATTTTCTTGTGTCTCATTTTTCTCTTAAAACAACATTGAATGTTGGGACTCGAATTTAGTCGTGGATAATGACAGCTTATAGTTGCCGTGATGATTGCCCCCTTCCCCAGCCCTCTTCCAACTGTCACAGTGCAGCAATTATCTTGAGCGCGCAACCAGTTTCTCCGCAGTTTATTATAATTTTGTTCAGGAATTTTCGTTGATCAACTAAATAGATTAATTGTGAAAATGTTAGTAAAATCATTGCTTTATTTTTAGTAAATTCAAAATATTTTCTCGCTTATCCTTCCGATATGTTCGTTATTTTGTCGTCACGTTGCGTACTAGTTTCTCACACTGCAATTTTTGATCATGGTCCACTACGGCGAGCCTTTTCTCGAAATTTGAAGTGCGCTATTTTTGGCCATTGTTTTCATGGGTCCGTACTTTATCAGACATTGTTTTTAATTTGCGCCGAGGCTTAACTTCTTACAATGTACTTCTTTGGAGCCAGAACTGCGAATAAAATCAGTATCTTAAGGCGATGCGGCCTTGGTAACACGCTTTGGCTTTTAACGCCACTTCTCGCCTCTCCGAGATCGTCCAGCTGCGGCCATCCAGCCGAGCGCGCCCCAGCAGCTAGTCTCTGCGACAGCCTTTTTAGGGAAGCCAGGAAGCCTTTGTCTAACTTTCACTGAGAGTTGATCCTTTTGTTTGGCGATGCAAGCGGGCATGGCGCTTTTTCGTTAGATCCATCGTGTCAGTCATGGTGAGCTTTCGATACTTCCTGCTAGTAACGTTTTTTTCTCTGTGACTCTTTTTTTTCGTAACCTTTCCAGCCGTGAATCCGTACCTTTCATTTTATTTACACTGTCGACGCGTCTGCTGTTCTGTAGATAAATATTGGATGTGAATAATTTAGAGTTGATTTTTAAGCGAAGGACTTGGAGCCTAAGATGCTGGCTACATTTTTAGTGTTACGCAATGCTACGATAGAAAATGTAAATCAACTTTTCTGTACCATCTACCGGCTGTTCTACTCATAATACCGAAACTAAAGTTTTGGCAAACAAGAAAAAGTATATTAATCTTTTTCTTAGTGCGAATATCACGTTTAATTACTACTCTTCAACTAGTTGTGTGTTGATGCACCAGCATTCCGCAGGGTATAGTTCGACCCCCTCGCTGTAAACCAGTTTTATGAAAGAATTTCTGCTGCAGCGAGGCCCTGTGATAATAAGAGACGGTCGTGAAGGCCTCAGCCACTGTAGGTGTGTTTAGACACGATGTCTGGTGAGGGCAGGTGTGTGTATCCATTGTTTACCTGCAACGAGCGCCATACCTGTTTAAAGAAGTTCAGCTTCGCTATCTTTGGGGTCATGTTAAACCTGCTGCCAAACTGCCGCCGGTGTTTGGCTCGTTTTCACAAACCTCGGTGATCGTGCCTGTGTTTGCGCGTGACTTGCACCTGAAATTGTCATTCCTCAAATACTTGAGCTTCAGTTTTTTGTATTTGCGAGCTGTTAGCCGTGCAACTGATTACTCGAGTCTGTGCACATGTAGCGCTACATTGCGTAGGAATAGAGTCCATGGAAATTGTTTGGCTTACCAGTAACGCATTGTTTTCTTCTGTGTTGAAGTCCTTTGCATAGAATCGGCGATTCCATGCGGAGTTATAAGCTTTGAGGAAATTGATTCACATTCTTTCCTTTTGTCTGCAGGCTGTTGAGAGCAACTTTTTCGTGAAGTCACTTCCGCTTTTGAATTGAAAGCTGGTATTTTTCGTGCAATGACTGTGAATGGTTTTCGGATTGAACAACTTGTTTTCAAATTCACCATTTAGTTTCGTATTTGGGTTCCATTAACTGGCCTACCTGATCGTTATACGAGGTGATCGCGACTGTTTTAACTCAACCCATGTCTTTGTTTTTCGATCCAAAGAACAAGTTATTTTTTCGTTTTGTGTTGCAAACACACGTCTGAAGGAGTGGAACGACGCCTACTTAAAACACTATGCAGTTTTGTTGTGCCAGCTCAGTTGTTCTAATCACTCTTAATTTATTCATACGGTGGATTTGAATTTTTTTTCGAGTCATTAACTTTTTTGTGTCGATCAACATGGAAAATACTTTGCTCATGATATCAACGTTTGATTAAATTCAGCTTTTTTAGGGAAGGTACCAAGGTTGCAGTTAATAGAAGAAGTTTGAATCTGCTGTCCTACGGCTGGCGGCACAATGCAATTAAGGCGTCCACATGCGCTCTCTTCTTCACGACGCCGGCTATTATTAAGGCTATCAGGCGACTGCGGCCGCAGGTTTCGGGTGCCGCTGCGGGAAATTTTCGTGACTTGCGATTGCTGTCGGTGAAACGATCGCCCGCAGTCGTGGTCTATGGCAGTCATTCTCTAAACGCGGTGTTCACTGAAATGATGCTTCCGTCTCATGGGCGAGTGGTCTCAAGTGCTCAGGAATGTCTTCGTTTGCCAAACGCGTTATGTGAGCTCGTTCAGAGTTACGCGGAAGGTGTTTTCTAGTAGTTTATCGCAATATGAAATATAATAGATCCCCCAATGAAACATATATTTGACGCTCAATCCAGTCTGGTTTCGTATGAAAACAAGAGTGGATATCATCAGTAAAATGCGGTGAACTATGTAAGAAAAATTTACTATTCCTTTTTTACTAAGTTTTACAGATGACATTCACTGGTGTTTTTATGGAACCAGACCGGTCTGAGGGTCAAATGTTCATTTATAGTAACGATTGTACTACTTTTTAAGCTCAGGGTTAGATTTCAATCTAATAAACTAATCTCTCGTATTTATTGAAATGGTGCTTATGATTTGACTTGTCGAGTTAAATCGAACACTTTATGATGTAAGAATTAATTTTGCCGTGAAACATCATCGTTCTCGATGCATTGCGACCAATAGTCATGTGTTACTGTCAAAATCGAAGTTATTTTTTATAGGATGGAAAAATGACGCCTCTAGTGTATCTTATTTTCAATGTCTCAGAATTTCTCAAAATTCAGTTGGAAATCTGACATGTCAAGTAAGGTTAATCTTCCGTTCTTGTTTTTTCAGCCGTGTCAGAAACGTTACCCGATGAATTTTCCATTAACGGTTGAGAATGTTCCGTTCATTCGGCTCTATAATTCAGCACATTTCTTCAGCATATTTCCTCAGCATCGAAAGCTGCTTGGCTACAACTCTCAATCTATCTGATTAGTACTTCATCCAAACTGCCGTGTCGATAAGACGCGAACTGTTCTACTCTGATGATGTTCTGCGTTCTCATTGAAAGTTGTTTTATGAGCTCAGGAGCAACAGAAGGATGTTGGTGCAGGCGGTCCAAGGTTCACGTGAGTGTTTGCAGGACCCGCCGCCGGATGCTGTGCTGCCAACTCGCGCTGTGTGTTAAGTGCTCTTACGAAAATAACTTGTCGAGGTGTTCCAAGTGATAGATGAGTTTTGCCTACGAGAAATTTACGAGAGTGCATGGCCTACGCGAGGGAAATATGGCCAAACCTGGACTCATTCGTAAGGGCATTACTTTTAATATTTCGTTTTCGAGAGCCTTTGAAAGATCCAATGATGTAAAGCGATGTATTTTCTTTGACGTTTTCGTTGTTTCTCAATATTTTCTTCTGTTCATTGTGTTGGTGGGGTCTCGGGAAGAAGTGCTTCAGAATGTTGGTGTTCTGTAGGTCTTGGATTCTAACGTTTCTACCAACTTGACTTAAACTCCAAAAATGTAAGTTTTCCAGACCAACATTTCAGACAGCCTGATTTTATTGTGAGATTATCCCTGTGTTGTGGCTGCCATCAATGAATTCTTTAGGTTTTGCCGTAACTGATGAGAGCTTTCTGTTTCTTGTGCAGTTGAGTGTCAACAGAAACAGCACTTCCGCAAGCGGCCGTCGGACCTGGAAGTGCGGCAGGGCACCACCGCTGTGCTCAAGTGCGAAGTGGGCAACCAGGGCGGGCGCGTCCAGTGGGCTAAAGATGGCTTTGTCTTAGGTGAGTGCGCCAACTTCCATACTGGGTCAGCTAGAAAGAACGAAAAGCTCTGGCCTCCCTGGTGATTAGATAAACCAATACAAAATCATTCATGATTCGCTACTACCCTTATTCAAGCTAGTAACTTTCACATTTTCTGGTTTGTATCGTAAATACGATAATTTCGTATGCGAACTGATTCAGGTGAAAACTTCCAATCGGGTTTTTAAAAACACATATTCTTTCAGCTCTACCCTGTACTTGCATGAGAAAATTCAATTTTGGTTTTTGGTTTTCGAGTATAGTCGTTCAGATGTCAAATGAGTACGTCGCTCACATTTAAGCTTCGTTTATGGTATCGCATGAAGTTGCCATGGTTGCGCTGCACCGTGCGGCCAAACCGTAGATTTCTTTCTACTCGACGACCCTGCACTGTCTCGGAAGTAGGTAAGTGAGTTGATAATGAGAAAAATATGTTGGGGATGCGTCATCGAAATCAAGTTTGAATTTTTTAATTTTTTTGTATTTGATTTCGCTCGCGTCGCTTCATTTTCTACTATGTAACAACGATTAAATTTTTTTTGCGAAGGTTCCAGGTATGTTTCCGGAATTCTCGACTCCCGTAAATGTTCAACAGGTAACTCAGATTAGCGTGAAGAGAGCGACTCATTATTAGTGTAGCTCGACGTAATTCACATTGAAATAAGAGTTTAGTTGTTGAGCGTTGTTGGGGGGAGTTTTCAAGCACTATCATTCGTCTGCACGGGATATTATCTACAAGAATTTTAGTTTGAGTATCGCTGAAGTTTACTTGTTGAGTAGTGGTTCTCAATTAGGTGTCCGTGAAAACAAATTTCGTTGGGTGAAGAAAATCTCGCATTAGTGAGAATTTTTGTACTCGATGGATTAGGATATACCATGATTAGGACAGCGTGCCATTGTGCGTCCGATTCTAAATTTAATATTATGATTAATAATGGAGAGAGTAAAGATGCAATTGAGGATTGTAATCTATACCCTCTGTACCCCTGAATTATTTAGATTATCTATAGCAGCGGGTTTTAGATATTCAGGAAACTCTACTTATAGGCGTAAAACCTAAAAACTTACCATTTGATAGTCAATTAATCAGTATTGTTAAAAAAGAGTAAAGTCCAAACCATTAGGCTGCAAGGTTACTTTGATAAACATTTTATTCCTATTCATCGTACTTTTTGAACTTGAGTAGACATGATGGCGAAGGTTAAGATTGAGGAAAACAGACTCCCGTACGATTTGTGCGTTGTATGCGGCTTGTCACCATCGTAGTGAAATAGGAAACTTGTGAGCATTAAATACTCACCTTGATTTTCACATGCGTCGTCATTGAAAAATTCTCTTTGATGAGAACCCAAGTGCGTCCAAGTTGTGCGCTCGAGTTTAGTTTTATTTTTGATTCAAATTCGACTTAGTTTACTCGCTCTTTGTTGCTTGTGCTCGAGCCGGCTTTATGAAATCCAACTCTTTGCCTAATAGTCAACTGCTTCTGGCAGGCTCCTCGCAAACGAGCTCTTCGTTATTCCATTTGAAAAACAATGCTGTGGAGTAATGGAATCGCTTCAGTCTGCACAACCCAGCAGGCTGGTCCGATTTCCTCTGCCACGCTCGTTGAAATTGTAAACTGGATGCTTCGCTCCGTGGATTTATTCAACTCAGATACCATGATATACGTGCCAGGTGTAATTGATTTCAATCATAGACTGATTGATTTTCACTTCGGTTGTTTTATTTGATGTATCCAGTGCGTTAGCTATGGCAAAAAAGTTTTTTAATTCGCTGAGTAGTGCGGATAACTTTAATCCAGCGAATAATCTCTGCTTGAATTACAGGATTATTCTGGAAATCAGTTCCTGAATCAGTGGTAGAGCATTTTTTTGTGGTTCATATCAACAGTTATGGGCTTCACGAGATCTGTGAGCTGTGGGATTCTCTTCGTTGTTTTTCCTCTTGAGAGCGCTGATGATGATGCCAGTTTGTGTGGTGATAACACCAGGTGGTGCGATAATGATGCG
The DNA here is from genome assembly GCA_014899125.1 of Orchestia grillus. Lineage (NCBI taxonomy): Eukaryota > Metazoa > Arthropoda > Malacostraca > Amphipoda > Talitridae > Orchestia > Orchestia grillus. The sequence goes on along the minus strand of VOMN01006482.1, from coordinate 27,043 downwards.
AGTTTGTGCGATGATGATGATGCAAGTTTGTGCGATGATGGTGCGAGTTTGTGCAATGATGGTGCGACTTTGTGCGATGATGGTGCGACTTTGTGCGATGATGGTGTGAGTTTGTGCAATAATGGTTGGAATTTGTGCAATAAAGTTGCGACTTTGTGCGATACTGCCTGTTTGTGCGATGATGATGCGAGTTTGTGCGATGATGATGCCACTTGGTGTAATGAAGCAAGTTAGTGCGATGCACCGGTGGTAAAATCTCATACTCGCGGTCTCTCACTTGCCCCTCCCGTGCCGTGTAAGTCATGTGCGTACGGCACGCTGCCTTGATTGAAATTTCCAACCATAGTTTCGTAGGGGCCATCAAAAGGAGCTCTTCTCGGTAAATGTGCCTTTCTGTGTGTTGCTCACATGGGAATAAAAGCGCGTGTTTCATATCATTCGTAAAAAAATCTCACACAAAAGTGCGATTTGAATCGTTCAAGGAGCTCAACGGTCTATGCGTCGGGCGCACACAGAGGAGGAAAAGATCTGAGCTCGAAAATCATTGGAGTTTTTTTTTGTTCTCAAGTCAAAGATTTAGGCAAAAAGCTGATGTGCATTTTGAAATCACTCGCATTATTTCAAGTTTTTTGTTTTGTTCATTGAAAAATAATTCAACAAGACTAATTGAATGAGTTTTTTCTCATTGTCGACTGACAAATACTTCAATTTTATCGTTGAATCCAATTTGGAATCACGTCCGCTCACTAATTAGTCCAAAATTTATTTGTATGTCGTCCCTGTAGCTCTTGCTTGTTAGTCCCTTGAGGTCGATGTGAGCGCTGATCTCTTAACCTCGAATTCTTTTGTCTGAATTGCTTTCATGTTTGGGTGCAATTTGTCTGCCTCATTCGTGTTGCATCAGAGGCCGCTAATGAAAGTAAAACGAGTTTTCCGCAGGAAAACTTCCCTACGCATGGGTTGTGGGTGACGAATGTCTTCGTGCGAATTAAGTTGCGTTTGTCAAAGGAATCAATCGGAACCTTTCGTCGGAATATGATCACAGTCTGAGTGGTGTCAGTTTTATGAACTTACCAGGCAATATGGTTAGGTTTGTTAGGTTTGTCTCTCCTATGCTATGACGACTAGCGACTCCAGGAGGGGGGGGCAATGTTAGGTTACCTCGGCTATAGATAGGCCTTCAGGACTATTATCCTTTGTGCTCACTTTAATTCCTTCAATTATCACATCGTCTTGGCTATCTCTTCTTTGCTTTTTCTTCCTCTTTATTCTTAAATTACTGTTTCTATGTACAGGGGGACTCTGTGCGGGAACACACCTTGTGCACCGAGTCCTCGTTTAATATAGTAAATGCTAAATGCTTGTTTTTTGTAGCGCGATACAATTTGAGTCACTGAAACTCAGCAATTTCTACCTGTACTACTACTACTACTCGTATTTTGCTCTCCTTGCATCGCATATGTACACTTAAACATCTTCAAGATATTCAAGATTATGCATTGCAAACCAAGCGTGTACAAGTTTCACTATCGATCGTATTTAAAATTGTTCCTCTTGATGCCTTTCTCGGTTGGACTGCTGGAGCGTGCACTTCTGAGGGTATACGATGTTGCTCTGACCTCTCGATTGGTGCTCGTCAGAATGGTAGAACATAGCGTGCAGCACGTCTACTAATTCACTCGATCGAGTTTTAGAGTCGATTCATGGTAGCATTTCTGCTCCAGTGCCAATTGCATTGTAAATGAGTTCTATCCTGCAGTCTTTACTGCGCGTGTCCGTGTCATTTGGGCACCTTCTAACGAAGCAGGAATGGTGCAAGTTCTCCACTGATTTTTTTTAGGAATCTGTATGTGGTTTAGAACAGACTTCAACTTCGTAAAATTAGGTCACGCTCGCCAATAGTGTAATTTCAAGCATGTATTGTGAATTCGAGTACATTCTCTGAGGAGAAGATGTGGAAGGAGCATCTACCGACCGCCAGTCGAACAGTTTCATTTTCTGTAATCGAATGACAATGTTGTCGCAATGTTTCCGCGACACGTTCTGAAGTATCTAGTTCATCGGAAATTAAAAACTGTTTCGTGTGGCTGAAGGCAGTCCATCATTCAGTTTTATGCGGCCTGCTCCTGTTGTTGCTGGTGTTGGTGCTCCCCTAGGCTCGTAATAGCGGCGTTTGCCAGGCCAGGCTTTGTGAACGCACTTTTGATTGAGCCCCGGACTTGCGCTCTAATTAAACCTCGTTTTTCTTTTCTTTATTCATGCAAACTCGGCGCATTGTCAGAGTTTCAATGTGTAACTTGCGTAGACGTATGTTTGTGCGCCCTTTGATAATCCGGGAACGGAAAATTTGTGGACCTTTGAGGGCTTTTTTCTGGCGTGAACGATAGATCTAGCAGCTCCGTGTTCTTCTCACTCTGTAGGAGCTGACGGGTGTTCCTACCTGCCCTCTTAGTCGTTCAACATTGGCTGCTACAGGCCTAAAACGGACGTCTCGTCTCATTGTTCTTTCTCTATGATGAAATCTTCACTCAAGTAAAAACCAGCAAATCCATTACGCAAGGATACAAATTTTGAAATGCTTTGCAGCTCATTTTTTCACTGTTTTATTTTGTTAATTTTGGCGTAAGTTGTGTTAAAAAATGTCAAGTTACATTGGATGATTTTCGAATAATTTAAAGATGGCATCATTGTAGAAATACCACTTCATTCTCTCCACTTTCGAAGGTGTGTTTGTTAAACCTTTATGCCCCTTGCGTGTGTGTAAGATTATTTTAACGAAAGTATGTCTTCTAAACTAATGTTGACACTTGAATTATAGATGCATAATCTCCAGTATCTAAAAGTTCTTGAAATTTATTGCGTTATCTTATGGATTTCTCGTCGGCATTAAAATGAGTTGAATCATATGGCCTGCTGATGAAAGTTGAACTCGGTTCTCAAAGCTGTCTTTAGCTCAGTCCTCGTACTCAAGAACTCACTTAGAAATTTCGGTGACTTAGGAACTTGGGAGATTTCTTGCTTTTTTGGGGGGAAGAGTCATTGCTATACTGAGTCTGTCTGCTTCGGAAGACGTTAGGGACTTGGCGTTTTTCAAAATAACCTGTCACTTACTCTGGCGTTGTAGTCACTTACTCTGGCGTTGTAGTCGCTTACTCTGGCGTTGTAGTCCCTAATTGTGGCGTTGTCGCATCGCGGGTGAAGAGAGACTGCGGTACAGCTTCCGTTCAATCCTAGCAAGCGTCGATTCGCAAATCTTCGAGCGAATTGCGTAGAAATCAAGCCGTCAAACATTTATGCTGAAAATTGGTGTTTAAATTTATTTACCCCGGCGGTGCTATAATTTCAAGTATTCACTACAATACCATGTCTTACACCCTTTTGTTAACACAAATATATGTGCATCTCTGTAATTACTCGTAGATTATATCGTGATCGATTTGAATGTTTTATTCGGCGGCAGTATTCGACAATATATCATTTTTCCTTTTGGATGCTAACATTCGGTCTTGAAACGAACACCATTAGTTACGTGGCTCAGAGATTCGGTCTTGAAACGAACACCATTAGCTACGCGACTCAGGAATTCGGTCTTGAAACGAACACCATTAGCTACACGACTCAGGGATTCAGTCTTGAAACGAACACCATTAGCTACGTGGCTCAGGGATTCGGTCTTGGAGCGAACACCATTAGCTACACGACTCAGGGATTTGAAGCATTTAGGCGCGGAACGTAGAAGCATAGTACTCCCGTTTTATAGATTTCCCATCTGTGCATCGAATAATTTTATTCAAAAAAGTTTTTCTATTCGGACGGAAGTGAACCGGATTGGCTGTGCATTATCCCTCCTTTTCACCAGCACTTTTGTGTAAAACAGAAGAATCCGTCATTCTAGTGAAGCTATGACATTAAAGGGCTATTTGTGATTTTTTGCTTGGTACAATATTTTCTCTGTTGAAATATTTACCACAAACTTTTCATTCGATATGAGCCGGGATAATCTTACCCACTGTTCATCTCACGTAATTTTAGTTTTATAAAAATTCCAAAATAGATGTACAGTTTGTTTGGTCGTCGTTATTCTGCATCAAAGCTTTGATAATCACCCTAAATTCCAAACGATCTCCTACTTTCTTTTGCCGATTTCTCGACAGTTTGCACGATCATATTAGATTCATAGGCGTTCGATGTTAATTAAGCTGGATAATTGCACCATGGTTCGCGTTTTAACTGAATTACTTCGTGAAGGCTTTTGAAACTCCAGGAAAAAAATCGATTATACACCTCGTCGCCGAGGCTCGTTGTTTAGGGGAAAATTTTTGACTCGAGCGCGTGTTCCTAATGATCTAACGAGCACGCGACGGGGGCCTTTTCTGGGCTCGTTTTCTTGCCGGAAAAATCTTGTCTTCGTTGCCGGGACAAATATTTTTCTGCGCTCGAAGCTCTTCATCAGCGCAGCACACACTGTCTTATTGATCCAGACAACACTGAACGAGCCCAGCTCCTTGTGTCGCCATAACCTCACTTTTCCCCACTTTTCCTCACTTTTCCCTACTTTTCCTCACTTCGTGGGTTACTAGGGCCCCTTTTCTCAAGCTCTTGCCCTTCTCGGCTTTTGCAATTCTCGCGTAAATAATGACTTCATGTTTTCTGTCCGTACGTTTTTATATCTTCGTGCATCTCACCTCATGCTTGGTTTTCTGTTTTCATATTGCTGTGCGTTTTTTTCGGTATTAGTCTGAAAATGTTTTTTTTGCAATAGTGTTGTGTAACGGTTAAATTTGCTATGCCTGTTTTTCAAAGTATTAAATTGTTTCTGAAGGTAAATATGTAGTAATGTAGGATCATAATAAAAATGTAAATAATGTGCAACATCTCTACGATTTTACTCGATTTTTCCGAGTAACTTTGTTTATTTAGCCAACTTTCTGCTTTTTTGTTGTTCATCTACTCTGCAGTACTGTGTATATTTCGTTATTAGACTCACCACTCTAAATATACCTACAATTAGTACATAACACACCTACGAAATTTCCCTCTCGTAACATTACGAGTTGAATAACTTTCTCCCCATTTCATCTTCCACTATTGTTCGTTACAGACCTCCTACAGAAACTTTTCAATTTCGAACTTAGAGCTTCCAAACACCGCCAGCTTTCGTTGCGCTAAATCCTCGTGAGTTGTGATTCTTTCTATCCTTCACCAACTATTATTCCATCGCTTTCTCGTGGCATACCATAAAAAAGAGGAAACAGTTTAGAAAATTGCGTTAGATGTGCCTGGCGCCGAATGCGGGCGTGCCAATGATTTATCGACCATTCTCTGCGAAGCTGATGCCTTTTCATGAATTTTAACTTGTCCATTTGCTTGCCTAGATTGGCTATCAGAGTGTGAGGGAAGTTGACCTCACTCTGGTGGAACGCGCACGGGTCATTTGCCTCACAGTGTGTGAATTTACTGAAACGTGGTTCTCGTGATGTGGTTGTGTCGTGTGGTCAGACTTGTCAAGTTGTGTCGTGTGGTCAGACTTGTCAAGTTGTGTCGTGTGGCGAGACTTGTCAAGTTGTGTCGTGTGGCGAGACTTGTCAAGTTGTGTCGTGTGGCCAGACTTGCCTAAGTTGAAGGTTTCAGCAGGATATGTTATATTGTCTAGTTGTTTACGTAACATGGATTCGTTCTACGTTAGAATTGCTACAACGTGAAATATTATGTTCTTTAGATCTGCTTGCTGACATCCTTGAGGCTCCCAATGTAGTTCTGGCTGTCGGACATATCGCTCCAACGTTTGTAAAACTGAGATGAGTATATATGTATTTGATCACAGGCTGAATAAAAGTTAAACAAATTAAAAATTCAATGAAATACTTTAAATTCATATTTCTATGCTTCTTCATTTTAAAAGTAGTTTCATATTTTCTCAAACGCTAACTAAATGGATACGTTATTTTTAATTTTTACCTACGGAGAAAGATGCGCGTCATGAGACTCGTACGACTACATAATCCCTAGTGTGCTTTTTACAAATTCCTGCTACTATTTGTATCTTTTTTATGATCGGGCTTTTCAGTCACAGTTCTCCATCGTTAAAATGTAATAATTTCACTGGAATAAAACTTTTTTGAGACTTTGATGGCCGATGCGTAAATACATTGGTTGCAATATCACCTTGAATTTATATATCTGTGACCGAGCACTCTATGGCTTTCTGAATGCATACTCAAAACTAGTAGTGATTTTAAATGGGAAGGTGAATAATTATTTATCCATTCATTAATCCAGTTCTTGAGTGGCATTGCAATTGCTTTCTTATATTAAACAGCGTATTTTTTTATTGAAAACCAAAGTTGTTAAACTTGATAACTCTTCGTCTTCTGAATTTGGATACCCATGTCGAGTCCATTCGCTGAAAATCTTGCGCCTGGGTGTTCAAGTAGATTTTTGTTGTGAATTGGTTTTAGTTTTGTATGAATATAGATATATCTTAATAGATTACTGAGGATGGAATTTGTACTTTTCACTCCGTTACGTGCTTCTATTTGCATCAGCGACTTAACTGATTAAGCAGAAATTTTTAATCACGAAAATAGCTTACAGCTACGTACTACGCTTAGAACCTGGAGACAAACTCTGCGTGACTTGCGCGTGCATTTTGTGATGCTTTCATCTCGCCAGACTTGAGTGAGCTAGTTAGAAACGCAAACTTGGGTGCGGCGCACCTCGCCTCAATTTTCCCCCTTACTTTCATCAGTGTTTGAGTCACTTGCGAGTGGCGCAAAAGACGTGACTGACGAAGTAAGCCGCGCAGGGCTGCTCGGAAGTTCGACCGCTCGGAAGCGCCAGTGTCGCGTGTGACCTGCAAAATGTTCTTTTCGAACTCGCGCCCCCGGTCTATTAGGTTAGGGAACAACTGCTTCGCGTGATGACCGTTGCCTTCTTTCTCGTCTGCGGTTGATATTCTGAACGTCTCTTGCCTTCGTCTGAGTATGTGTGTCTCTCTGCTTCTAATTCTCTACGATCATGTAGTGAGTGCTGTTGAGTTTCTGACATGTATCGGGCTACAAGGTGTACGTGCCCTAACGCACGTGCACAATGACGATTCCATGCCCTCATGCGTTTGAGAAATTATGTTGTTGAGTGGCATTCTACTCAATTAGATTGGTTGATTTGCTGCAGACCGATGTTCGATGCCAATGAGAGCGCATGCTCTGGTAAATAATTCGGTGTCCATCTTTTAGCGTTTCTTCAGTTGAATTGAGATCTAGAGACAAAAAATGTATTTTGTATCTATGCCTTGGGTTTTGGTGTATTTATGCGCATATGTGGGTCTGCGTATTTTTAAATGCTGGAGATTGCAGTTTTTTCGTTTCCTGGATACATGGGTATAATTTTTTCTCTAGATATAAAATTAGCTTATCTGCTTCAACCTTCAGAAGACAAAAACTCTAGTTTCTTTGACAGTTTCTCTTGTTCCTGTTTATAACCTTAATGAAAGTTTTTAATGTCAGTATTTTGATTTCTTTTATGTCGGTCTGTTTATTCTGATCCGATCAGTTTATTTAAAAACGTTTACTGGAGCCAGTCATTTTTGAAGCCTTTGATGCTCTCGGTCATATTAGGCGTTCGGTGAGGTGCCCAGTAGCGCTGTATCTGTTCATTCAGCCGGGAAAATTTTCCTCGAATTCGGGTCCCAATATTTTGAGCTTGAAACATTCTATGAAGCAAGCGTCTAACTAAACCAGGTACGAACTTTCGGGTCACATTCGCATCATGCATCCGGAAGCGATACTGAAGTGAATTTTTTTTAGTGTGGCTATGCACTTCCGTGAAATTTGTTGAGTTCATCAGCGGGGTGATTTTCGTGCGGCACATCGTGGTCATTGAATATATTTTCCGAGGAGTCATTCAGTGAAGTGTGTTGTTTGCTTGACGATAGCAAGCATCAGTCTAATTGTAGTCAGGATACTTTCAGTAAAACTCTTTGAATTGTAATCAAGCAGATGAGTATAGAGGACTTATGATAGAGAAGACCGTCTGCCATTTTATTGCAACCTCATTGAAATGATCGATGCATCTTCCGCATGCGTGTAGAAACCGGCATTTGGCAATATATTGCGCATTTGGCGCAGAATTTTAGTTTTCTCTTCTTCAATTGTTAGTAGTATGTATTGTAAGTAGAAGTACGAGTCAAAAAACTAGGCTGGGAGTACTTGCATACCTTTTAGCTGGCTTAGGAGGCCGGCGTAGCTTCCCTCTTAATTAACTAAATAAATAAAAGCCACACTTCTAATAATTGCGTTCGTATATTTTGGTCACCAACGCTTGTCAATGCATTGAACGATGTACTTGGGAGGAGTCATATATGTATTGCATGAACACTTCATGTTCTTCGGCTAATTTCCATGTTATTAAGTCTATTCCGTTAACACCTTGCAGTATTTAAAAGCGGCTCGTTGGCGACCAAATATGTTTTAAGTGTTAATTTCTGAAATTTTTTCACGGTAGCGCTCAATGCCTACTTCTTTTTTTTAATGCTGACCTACGTGATTGCATGACTTTAACCAGCCAATAACTAGGGGATTTTCATTTGGTATGTTTTCTTCGCACTAGAAATTTCTTAAATTTTGAAGAGGTACTCCAGCAGTTGAAACTAATATCAGTACTACAGCTGTGCGTTCGAAAAGAGGCAAAATTGGTTCTCTTTTTCTTTTAGAGCTGCGAGTTGACGGAACTTGACAGACGTTTACTCAACAGTCAGAAAGCGCGCGTGAAAGTGGACCGAAAAAAATGAGTTCCGTGTCTGCTGTCCTTGCCGCCGAGAAGACCTAACTTGTGCCAATTTCTGCGTGCTCGGTTCAATTTCATTAATGAATTTCAATTTAGAGTGGGCTCTTCATGCCCTGTTCTAGCTGTAATTTGAAATATTATTTGATTACCATCATTATTATGAAGTAGCCCTACAAGGGAATTCCACGAATCGTCAACAAAAAAGAAATTGAATTTATTATAATTTAAAATGTGTATGATCCAACATCGACTAAATATGACAATATTTGTAATTATTGACGTTTATGTAATTTTATGGAAAGGACATATGTGCATGGCTTCTTAGGGTATCATGAAGAGCTGATTCAAAAGTGCGGTTACTTTCTAAATCTGGCGATCTCGAGCTTTCTTTGACCTTGTAGTGGCTAACTCTACGCCATTTTAATTCAAGAACCCCCTTAGTGCAGATTATTTCATTATCTATTATCGTAATAAAATTCTCGATACTTAATCAGCTTTTGGAAAAGATGTTTCCAGATGACAATCGTATTACACGTCCGGCCAAAAATTATTGAATTAATACTCTCTGGAATTCCAGCCTCAGCGCGGTCCAGCTTGTCCTTTTTGCCGAGGCTTGGTTGGGTCAATTCGGAGCGGCGCAGTTTGCTCTGCTTTTTCCATGTTGACTTGGTCCTCAGCCGGAAAGCTATACGGATATTCGGACAATTCTTCATGTGTTTCGCGGGAGTTCCGTTTTCTGGCACCTGCGGTAAAAATTCCCGCGAAATTTCAGTTCGTTTACTCAGAGGATTGATTCCATCTTGGTCGTGTCGCTCCCTTTCTTGCCCACGGTTGGAAATGCTCGAGTTTTGTCAACGCGGAGTGCTCGACGGCGTGCATCGTAGGACACCTAACTAATGCTACGTCAGGACTGAAAAGGTGGACGCGTTATTTCTTATCGCTTAGTTAATTGTTTGCATGTAGTTGTTCAACTGCTTGGTATGCACGTGAAAGCCCTGGTGACTTAAAGCAGCTTGTGTGCTTCTGCTATTCCTTTTTTTTGACTGATCGTAGAATAATGGTGAAACTACTCATTTATTCTAGTAGTAGTAATAGAAGTAGTAGTGAGGACAGCAGCGCTTCAGTAACTCAGACTATCTCGCACCGAAAGAGTAGGGATCGTTTAGTATGCACTTAGGAGAAAGAAGAATCTATGCACAAGATGTGTTCCCACTCAAGATCCCCTGCGCATAGGAATAGCAAGATGGAAGAGGAATAAAAGATTTAATATAATCATCGAATAAAGCATGGAAATAGAAAGAAGTAAATTGGGCACGAGAGATCAAAGTCTTGAAGGCTTAGCTATAGCTGAGGTAACCTAACAGTGACACTCTTGGGATTCGACTCCCCATGGCCCACGATAGACAAACCTAACCTAGCCCTATTGCACATTTATACTAGTGTTTCTTCCCTGTTCCCACAACGCACCTGGATCTATTTAACTACGATGTGCTTCATTCGTATTCAGCACGACGTAAAAACTGTCCTTATGAAGTCTTTGATTGTCTATGCTATTTATTTAATTGTCGTTTATAAAAAATACCAGTGTTAGGCTTGGGACTTCATTCGTGACTTGCCAATCGTTGACTGCGAGCTGGCTGTCTTATGCGAGATGTGCTGGCAATGAAGTGCTAGTATGCGAGATGTGCTAGTAATAAAGTACAAATACTGAAGGAGTGCACGTTATGCAAATGGAATTAGTCTTGGCATTTATTTTTGGATCATCGTCTCTGACAAAATATGAGAATCTATTTTTTAACGGTTTTAATTTATTCTCGTCTTTCAACGTGAATATTTGACGACCATCACTTCAGAAAATGTACCGTGCGTTCGATTTTTGTTGAGGTCTCCAAGGTAATCGTTTCCGTAATAGACAAGTGCACCAATTGTAATGAAGGATTCATTTCTTTGATTTTCTTTCCTTTTGTATCTTCCCTTTGCTTTGGATTATATTGATCATATGTCTCAATGTAATTTGGGCATGCAATGATACATGGAGGCATGGACTCGCGTTTAACTTTCGAAGTACTGGATTCCGTCGGTACTCAGAAACACAGGTGTTGTTTGAAAAAGGTGTTGGAATGGGTTTGAGTTCAGCCTACTCTGAATTTCCCCATACAAATTGACCAAAGTGCAAATCTTCCTTCAATAAATTTATTTTTGTCTCGTTCGTCACAAACAATGGTGAAGAAAAACTCAGGATGCCTCAGGACAGACAGTATGCTGGCCACGCATCTCGAATATCTGCACCGTAGCTCGCCTCACCCAACCTGCACGGAGCTGTGTTTCAAGCCTGTGCTTATGACACGGTTCTTAATTGGAGCGACTGTATCTTACAATTGGAGCTTCACATTATATCGTAGAGGCCCGAGGCTTCTCGCTCGAAGTTATTATTGACAATCACTAGTGCGGAAACAGCGCCAGATTATCAGTGCCGGAGTTCCGAGGCGGCTTGGTTCGGCCTGACCCGCCCCCATCCTTTTGTTAGTTCCATTCAAATTTTGATACCCCGTAATTGGTAACGGGACGTTGATGAGATAAACCTTGCAGTAATAGATTATTCAGTAGTGTTTCTTACGAGATATCCTCTAAAGACCAAAAAGTTTAAAAAAATTGTAAATAATAACATACCATTCATTGAATGAGAGAAAAATTCGGCATACTAAGAATTATGAAGGTGAACAATATTTTCAGTAATTCATGACACGAACAAAAATTTCTGAGTCTCACGACTGAGGTGAATTCGATCTTGAGGAACTTGTTTCAATGCGAAATATTTCTTTGTGATGAACTTTTGCAATATGAAACTCTGTTTAGAATTAGGACACTTGTAAACTTCTACGAAAGAAAATATAGCTTAAAGATACTTTAAAGTATGAGAGAACGCGTTTCTTCGATCGAACATTAAATGTTGATCTCAGTTGTAACCTTGAAGGTCGAAGCAAGTTCTTTATTTATTGGCAAATGCGTGAAAAAGTTTCATTCGGAGAGCAACGATTGACGAACAAAGGAAAAAGTTTCGTTCGAAAAACAACGATTAACGTAGGAAGGAAAAAGTTTCATTCGAAAAGCAACGATTGACGAAAAATGGGAAAAGTTTCATTCGCAGAGCAACGATTGACGAAGAAAAGAAAAAAAATTCATTCGAAAAGCAACGATTGACGAAAAAAGTAAAAAGTGTCATTCGCAGAGCAACGATTGACGATGAAAGGAAAAAAGTTTCATTCGCAGAGCAACGATTGACGAAGGAAGGAAAAAGTTTCATTCGCAGAGCAACGATTGACGAAGGAAGGAAAAAGTTTCATTCGAAAAGCAACGATTGACGAAGAAAGGAAAAAAGTTTCATTCGAAAAGCAACGATTGTTGACGGCGGAGGAAGCCTGGGCCCAAGGAAGGGAAGCGTCTATACCTGCCATCCATCCACGACATGGGCTTCCGACAGCCAGATTATTCTGACCACCAGTAGTGGGGCTGCCGCAGCCACGTCTTCCTTCAATAGAAGCCTTCGGATCAAACCTGCATCTTCAGGACGTTGTGCGTGCTCTCACATCTCCTGCTTAGGTCAAGGTCGCCCGCCGCATTTTTCTTCTGAAGTATTTCTCGTTCTGCAGGTTCATTAAAATTATTTGCTTGTGCTCATGGTGCAGTACAACATTTCTCGTTGTGAAGCTTGATTGTATGCCTCTTCTTGTGATGTACGCTATTTAAAATAGTTAGTAAAAGAGGTTCATACAGAAATCCTTGCTCAATCGTTAAGCAGATTATCACGTATTCTAGTTCATTTTCTGTTACGGGCTCTTTTGAATTCTGTTCTTCTTTCCTCTCAGTGTCATGTCTACAATGTTTCTCCTTGTACTTGTTGATCCAGCATACGTCCTCGCAACACTAATGATTGCTGTGCACTGAACGACCCGAAAAACATTTCAACATTGCATCCATTCCAATTCAAAAATTTGGGTCATTTTAGACTCTGAAGAAAACATTTTTGCCTCACGTAAGTTGACCCAATACACATTTATTACTTCGAAAATACGTGAACGTCCATAATGTGCACAAAAATCAGCTGTGCAAAACTCGTTTCTAAAACATACGGGTGTGAGACGTCAACTTATGTGCTGAAGATGGTAGACGTTTTCACATCTAATTTATTTACTGTTCCTAGAAATAAAACGAACGCCCTTGGCGTAGGAATCCCATCTTTTTGACTCTCACTCTGTCGACAAAATCATGCACAGACTAATTTATGCTCCTTAATGAGCATGGCAGGCGTTGGAGATGTAGAGATATTGCGCTACAAATCTTGACGTATCGACGATGGCAAGAATTTCCCAGTGCTTTCGAGGTCGCTCGGCCGGCGTTGCGGTTGCCACCGTCTATGGCTTTCCTGTTTCTTTGACACGCCGTACTCCGCCGGACGCTCAGTGCGACCAGAGCATCGTTGTCATTTACATCACAAATGTTCCGTCGAACGCTGCTTGCTGAACGTGCGTGCGGAACCAGGGCGTGGATTTCTTGCTTTTGAAATCCTGCTTGTCGATGCACTGACACTGGTTGTAATTGCACTTTTGAGAAAAAGTATTTCTGCTTCCTTAGTGTTGAAGATTTCTCCATCATTACAGTTAAAAAAAAAGACGGTAGGACTTGGTTGAGGGTAAATCTATTTTGCGGAACGATATCATTAGGATGGTTTGTTCTTTTTTGTCAAATATAGTTGAACGGACGGAGGCAAATCTTCAAAATGCACATATATTCTGGACGTGGCCGTGCGTTTGCACAAATGTACTGGATAATAATTCTTATCCTTTTCATAAATACTTTACGAATTTCACGTGTAATTTCGGTGCTCGAAAAATGTTCCCACTTTGAAGGTTTTTAAAATATCCCACGAGCTGCTACTGTGATGCGCTCGTCATTCACGCGTCGTGTATGGCGAGCGTTGAAAGAAGCAGGGAAAACCTGCACGGACTTGAGCATTGTAAGACACTTGAATTTTATTGAGCTCTCAAGTAAAATAATGTTCTTTTGCATTCTTCTAGAATAGAAATGCCCAGTAGTCCCCCGCATTGAGTGCTTGATCTGTTCGTGCAAACAAATGCTCTACAGTCGTCCCCTACATAGAACGATATCAACTAGAGCAAACATCAAATAGTACGATTAATATATGTGCCATTTATAAACAATAGAGTGTATTATGAAGTGCAAATAAGAACACAGAGCAGTTACTACCTGGAATCGATCTAGCGCTCTATTCGCGGGACGACTGTATCGCTAATCACTGCAAGAGAAGTCTCCGTTCAGATCTTCGAACAACGATCGTGAAGTGTGTCTGTGGCTGGTCTCATATTCTCTCCATCCAGCTCACTCGTTTTCCCGGCGGTAGTTTGCAGTACAATGCCCTCGGGGTTCCAATCATCAAACATATTTAATTGCTTAATGGATGAGAACGATCGAACCGGATCGTACAATTGGACCCTATTGATGACCCCATTCCCGTCCCATTTGTACGCTCTCTAAAGTGCCGCCCTTGGCGCTGTTCCGAACAGTTCGATGCTCGCAGCGGTGTCCTACAGCTACAGCGCTTCGCCCCCCCTTCATTTATTTCGGTGTAAGAACACATCCTTTCGTTCTGTCAGCCCTCCATTCTTCTCTAGGGAAAATTCCTGAGTAGCGTTTTTTATTTTTTAAATGAATTTCAAATAAGTTGTTTCCAATTTCTCTTAGCATCCTGCGTCCTCCGCCTGCAGCCTGAGCGTGTTTCTTACACCACCCGCAGGTCGTGAAAGAAATTACCTCCATCTGTAGGATTATGTATCGAAGTTACGTTTAATTCGAGTCTGCTGTCGCTTCTTTTTCATCAACCTGACGAGTCTGTGAGGTCAAAACTCGAAGTGATTTTGTAGTCTTTGGGATTTCTATGGTGGAAAATATTTCGACTTTCAATCAATGCCCAGGAGTTTTCCTACTCTAGCAAAATAATATTTAAGTTTGAAAACTATCTCGTAACATGTTCCCTCAGCGCCTATTTTCCAGAGCGTGCTGCATTAGTTTTTCCGCATTCGCTTATAAATTTTCGCTGCTTCTTCCTTGCATTTCTTGTGGAAGCAAATATTTCAATTTTTTAAATGCCTTTGTTGTGGTGTTATGATGTCATTCTCATCAGAAGCAAGAAAGACACATCCCTCAAAACAGTCGTAACAAAAATACAATCTTTTCCCCGCGGTAGGTGTCCTAATTATATAATGCGAAGGCTTATCTCATTATTGTATATTACTCGTTGTGAAGTTATTATTCAAATATTTCCGTCTGCCATCCTATGAAAGTTTTTAATTTCACTCCACTAATGAGTTCGTCTTCTAGAACATGCGGAACTTCAGGTTGTGCTGTGGTATTCGTCCCCTGTGCGACTCAGACTCAATTGTGCAAGAATATGAAGGAGTGCTCTAACTTGGCCTTTGGGACTTGTATCTTTCGGGCCTATTTCATACCATCTTTGCTGATCATTCGTTATCTTTTCATCTTCTATCTTACCTTGCCGTTTATATATGCAGGGAATCCCATGTCGACACACAACTGTGTATTTATTCCACGTTTTATAATGTCACTATAGAATCCTTTTTTTTTGCTCTTTCGAGATCGCACTCCATGTCGCTAGGGGGCTTCAAATTAATAACCCAATCTAATGTGAAGGAATAGGCTGACGTTGATCAAGTCAGTATACACCTATTTTGTAAAAGTAGAACTTTTGAATTGCGGCTGATGATGAACTGGGTGTATATTAATGTATGTTTTCGTACGAGCACCCTTACCTAAGATAATGTACAGGGTATCCCAGACGTACTTGAGCTTCACGTCGATGAGAAAGCAGATACCAAGTTGTATAGTGTACTATAGTAATCTGGTATTCTAATTGAAGAACATAGGTACTTCTCGGCCACCCTATATTTTCTACGAAGGCCATGAATGAACTTTTTCGGCGTTTCATCGAGTGCGTTATTGCGGACGTACGTGCAGACTATGTACGTTCTTATAATTCTTCGCTGATAAACTCCATTGATGTTCGAAACATTCGAAACATTTAGTCACCACAAGTCATTGACTTTTACACCGTATTACAATAGAATAGAACATCACGACAGAAGCGAGCTAATGGCTCGATCTTGTGTTTCATATGGAGTCAAGAATAACGTAATCATTCTGATTCAAAACATACGCTACTTGTGGGCACGAATATGCTAGTAGGTTTCTTCATCTTTGTACAGAAACCTGAAAATTTTTTAACTGTGGTAAATTTTGTATGAAAGGCTTAGGTTTCCAGGTGCTTAATATATAATATTAACTGAATAGGGGCATGAAATTGTGAACTATATACACGGTTTGACAACTCGGTATGAGCTAGCCATGTCCGATGCACGTAGCAGCAGCGATTCTTATTTAAAAGCAAGCTCATTACTTTCTAAATCACACCACTTGTTCTGTCCTCTCGCCTTCTTTGTGCCTCTGTCTTCAAGCGGACCAAAAAATTCAGAACATGGGGATTTTTGAGCGCTACAGCACCTGGCCGTTTGTCGGCAAATTTGCCTAGTCACGCTCATCCTTCCTGCTCCAGAGCGAGGACGACGTCGACGGCTCTCAGTTCTTGAAAAAATATCGCTAGCCTTGGAACTTCCTCTGTCACTTCTACGCTCGCGTAAATCAAAGAATAATGAGGCAGTCGTTGTGTTTAATCTCAAGTTCGAGAATGAATCGATCGCTTTTTGGCTTTCTTGGTTATACGCTATGCGTCTATTGATCAGTTCTAGTTACCCGTTGGGCGATACAATGAGCTACTGTGTGGGCACAATTGTAATGACGTCTTGTTCTCTTTAAGTGATGTCTTGCTAATAAGAAATGGCACAAGAACTAGAATAATGATTGTCTTACGCATCGTAACCTGCATGCAATGTTCACTTGTTAGATCAGATATTATCGTATTATTGGAGATGGATTCGTATCTTTTGAAGCTTTAAAAAATTGTTGAATAACGTGGTGCCAAAAAAGCTAGATGTGATGAACCCGCCATAATTTAAGTCTTGTAGCTCATATTGAGCGGTAATGTCCTCATTAAGCGGCAACCATCATACTCACAGACGACTGGCGCATTAACATACGCGTTTGTATGTGCTTGCCTGACGCACATTAGTGCGTGCCTGACACGCAATGACGCATGCATTCACGTACGCATTCTTATGCTACTAGTACTCACGCATTCACTCGCGCATTCCTTCACTCGTACTCCACGTACACGCGCGAAACACTCCCAAAGGCGCATGCAGATTTGATGGAGCTTTGCGGCCTCTTGATGGCGATCATTTGGAATAAGAATCAGGCTCGAGAAGAGGGATTTTTGTGTGGACGAGGGTTTTTTCCCTTTCGAAAGTTTCAGGGTGTGTATTTCAAACATCTGTGTAAGCAGTCAGCATGCGCCATTGGGAACCTTGTTACTTCAACGTAGGGTTGGAAAAAAATGTTTAGATCTATCTCCAAGATGATCGAAAGATTCACTAACTCGTTTGTGATGGCAGGAGAAGGCACGCACGTACTTGCTCCTCGAATAAAAACAATACGAGTTTTCGTCGGATGATTTATATTTTCTTTGAGATTTTCTGTTCAAGTTGAGCCCTTATGATTTACTTGTCATTAAAATTTGAGCAGGTGCTGGCTCGCCCTGACATTATTTCGCGTTGCCATTTTTCTTCGAGTTGCGACTTAGCGTTTACGACTGAGTGTGGAGGCTGTTAAGACACGCGTTATGAAGGAAAAGCACGTTCTACTGCCTTAATAACGTTACCCTCTATCGTTTAAGAATCAGTCGGTGGAAATGCTTCTTTTAGTGATTCCGTTTGTTGTTTTCTCAATATGCTTAAGAATATTCGTTGCCGTTAAATATTTTTTCCCACCCTTGGTAAATATATCTTTTCCTAGTGTTGGTTACGAAGCTTAGTTTCACGATTACATGGTTGAAAATTTAATTTTTATTGTGTCGTATTCCGTTTCTATTCATATTATTTACCGTATTCTACAATTTCCAAATAACAGTATTTCTGCGAGATGTTTTCGTGGCATTCATTGAGCAATAGCCTCCACTATTGATTCCTGAATGTTCAAATAAATAACTCTCATTGATTAGGAACGGAATGAAGCCATTGAAAATTGATAGCATAAGCTTTTTAAAATATTCATCTCTTAATTTTATCGACTTTTATTTTCCTGTATTGCATTTGTAGTTGTGTTTCTTGCTGTCCTAACGGCCCAACTATCATGGCTAACGGTGACAGCATTTCTACTATCCACCACTTGCGTGGCGGCTGGTTAACTGACGTGACCTGTTGGGTGAACCTCTGTGACCTGCAAGGGTGACCTGCGAACCTGTGTCTGAGGGGTTCGTCTGCAGGTCGTTTGCAGGTCACCTGCAGTAACTCTCCCTGCCGATGGTGCCTGGTTTCTCGGGTGGTACTTTTTATTTCCTGATGTATTGATACCACATGTCAGATAAGTTTGTCAAAGGTAACGTGTAGCCGTAGGTGAATTGCTACTTGTGTTAATTTGATTTAGAAGAACATTGTAAAAATTATGCTGTTCTTGTACGACTACTCAAAATTTCTGTACTTCATCTTACCTATTTTTGTTAGTTCCCATTGACCTTCGACGAACGACAGAATAATCACTAATCACAAGAATTGTACGCTTTATCGACGCTAATGTAGCGTCGATAAAGTTTATAATTCTAAAGCGTATGACAAACTATAAAGCGTAAAACAAACTTTGCCAATGCTTTCACATCGGTGTGATCGTAAGCAAAGCACACGCCAGCAAAACATTTTATCGACAACGTGCGCATCGGAAGTACTCTGAATTTGCGCGGCGCTCGTCTTGAAGCCTTGCAAAAAGTGGCATGGGGTAGGAACTCGGGTCCGCTGCGGCACGTTTGGTGCTTTGCGTGATGGTTTGGGAAGTTTTTCGTTCGATTACTTCCTTCTGTTCGACCTTTGCCTTCGCCGCGATCAAGAATGCCACTCATTTGATAATTGGAGAGCCTAATTATGGGAAGCGTTTTTCAGTTTACTCTCATGTTTTTTCTTAGTTATTTGGATTTGATTGCCCTTTTTGCACGTTACTGCGCCTCAATGAAGGCGTTGTATTCAGATGTTCAATACTCAAGGTACGATGCGCCCATTGTATGTTTCCTTAGAATATTTCTATTTGGCTATATATATTTAAGGTATTTAATTCTGTGCGTCGATTTCATTGTTTCCTTCTTTTAATAGTTTAACAAAATTCATTTTCTTCTAGTCTAAATGTTCGAGCCCTGAAGTACGTATGCATAGATAACTCCAAAAGTGAATTATGTAAAGCACCGCCTTTGCCCTCTCGGTTTTTCACGACGTAGTTAAAAACTGCCCTGATGCTGTGAAATTGTTCGATATTTCTGGTTTGAATTTTACCTCGAAAGTCACATGGATTCCGATCTTTTGAATGTTCCATCAAAGTTGATGAAGCGTTCACTTTTTTGTCCAGAAAAAGTTGAAAACAAAACGTTCGCTGTGGAAACCATATCAGCCACAGACTCTGTACCGAATAAAGCTGTCCGCAAAAGTTCCTGGCGACCAAATAGAGGCTTTGCCACTTCAGTGGCCCTGCCTGAAAAGTCTCCAGATGTTCCCACGGGACGATCGCTTGAGATTTCCTATTCTATCGTTAATATTGAGCTCAATCCCAAGTACTTTCTTTTAAGGAATAGTCCTCAAGAGTCCTCTTTCAGTCTTTGTTATCGCTGAGGCCTAATCACGTTGCGCAAGCCTTGCTGATATTGAACTGAGTGAACCTTTCAGTTCGGAACGGTATCGAGTTATTGGTTCGATATGAAGTGTTTACATTAGTGTCGTAATGGAAGGACAGGTCTATCAATATTTCATGAACTATTTCTGCGTCCTATAGCAATTCTAAACCTGAAATCTAACCTGCTGAAAGTTTCTGCACCGATTTCTCATCAAACAAAGCTTTAACTGTACCTACTCGTACTTATTTAGGTTACGCTATAAACGGTGTTTACTATCGAAATATTTGTGCTCCAATTCTAATTCCGAAAATAGAAAGTTTGAAAACTTTTGTTCCTGCATCTATTTCCTGATGACCATCACGGGGATTCCCTGCTGGTGACCTTCACGGGGATTCCCTGCTGGTGACCATCCCAGGGATTCCCTGCTGGTGACCATCACGGGGACTTCCTGCTGGTGACCATCACGGGGATTCCCTGCTGGTGACCATCACGGGGATTCACTGCTGGTGACCATCACGGGGATCAACTGAAACAAGCTACTCCTGAAGGTTCTGGTCTTGCCAGACCTGCATTAGACCCCGCACTCCAAGGACAATGTGCGGCGTGTCTGAGCTCCCCGATCATTAAATACGAAGGTACCATCTGTCCTCGTCAACACGCGCGTATGGAGCATTTCTGGAGGGTGTCACTAGCTACCTCGACACTTCCCACTTGAATTTAGTGAACTAAGTGCAAAAATGCTCTTTCTGGGAGCGATTGCGAATTTAGCTTTGTTTCCAGGTCGGTTGCAGATCCATTAATGATTTAGTTTTAAAGTTCGGTGGAATTTTTTTTTCTGTTACTTCCTCTGCATGGGCGGTATGGGTGACGTCCATCTGAGCTTATTCAAGAGGACCTGTGCCCACCTGGTCTTTCCTCATTCCTTTACCTTTCCTCATTTCTTCAGCTATTCTCATTTCTTTAGCTTTCCTCATTGCTTTACCATTCCTCATTCCTTCAGCATTCCTCATTCCTTCAGCTTTGTCGGCAGGATTTCTCCAACCTAAAGGTCTCTTGTTTGAGTACTAAACGGCTTCTCGGATACGTTGTTGTTTAAATCTATATTTTTTCAGCTCATTTGGTGATGCTCGAAATAAGATGTACAATTTATTTTACTTGTTAGCACCGCTTTCATGACCTTAGTTTGGTACGAGAGGTCCAGTACACAGTGTCCTTGCGAAAAGAGGTCCTCTCATTATTTTCACCGAATTTAATTACTTCGACTTTCAACTCGCCGGCAACGAACGCTCCACATTCACAAGACTTCTTTTTGTTTGGATTTGGGATGTGGCGACCTGGAAATTTCATTTTTGCGAGTGATTTTAGGGGACTCTTCACCCTTGCGTTTCGCGAATATCCCTGTCGGAGTTTTTCTTTCATCTCGGGTGTATGGCAAACGTTCTTCGCCGAGCTCTGTTGTCTGTATAATCCTTTGTTTGGAGACAAAGGCTTCGCTAACGCCTGTCTTTGCCCGCTGCCCGTGAAATACTCGTACAGAAATCCTACCGACAGCAGGCATCTATTTAAAACTTTAATTTTTCACCTTACAAGTTGCCATGTAAATCTCTTGGCACCGCAGTCGTTATTTTCAGATTTCATTTCATATATCCCTAGGGTCTTGCCAAGTTTATTTCAATTAATATTTACGACTTTTATACTACGCAACAAACGGCCCTAAGTCCCCTTGCTCTGCGAAGTTTGCCCACAAAATTTCTTCCTGAGACTTTCGTCCGCACTAAATTTGTTTATTTTTGAATCGTTTATACTAACGTAAATTTATGTAGCTTAGTTTTGTGTTCCGTGCAAAATGGGTCGTGCCTCGCAGAAGGAGTATTCGTGTATGTGTGGTTTGCTTCTAAACTGAATGCAAATTTGAGTGAAAGGAGTTCCTGTGAAAATTATAAATGCTTTTTTTTACTGCATGGTAACTATGAACTAGTATTAGTTGAATATCATTGCACTGGGTAGGGTCTTTGTGTACTTTTTAGCAGATTCTTCTAAACAAAGAAGCTAGAATGTTAGTTTTTGCGGTTTTGTTGTTGTACTTGATGTTTGCGTTGAAAATTAGTTGGACGAATATAATATAAATCTTAAGCGAAAGGAAGTTCTTTGTAGATGCGCTTGTGTAACGTTTTTTGTGTCTTTGATTGTAATAATAAGTGCATGTTGATGTAAAACTCGTGGGAAATTCTACTAAACTGTGCGTTGAAATAATTAACATTTGATGATGAAGTTGAGGCGAGTGTTGCGGCCATCGGCGGCCCTGCCTCTTGCTGTCAGTGATCTGAAAGCTCGAGAGCAAGCGTGCTAATGATTATGCATGAAACTGAAGCGTCCATGAAACTGATTATGCAGCGTGCGTTCAAGCATATTATCTTCTTAACCTTAGGCTCGAGTAACTTGTTTCTGTGCTTCATCGTTGGGCACGCTGAAAATCGTTCCTATTTGTGTTGCGCGAAAGCAACACTGTTCTCCAATATATCCCAGCCACACAGCACGCCGAGTCCACTCCTTACACCGCTGTTCGCCTGTCAGCGGCGCTGTTCCTGTGTTACCAGGACTCCCGGCTTCTATATTGGCGCCGTCACTGTCTACCTCTCGCATCTGCTAGCTGTGCTCAGATGAGATTGTCAGGTTGATTGTTGCGCGGCCGCGAAGGGGTGTCGTCTAACACGGCGTACGTTGTCCGACCATGTCGTGCGCGTACGTCATTCAGCGCCGTGTTACTGCTGGCACCCACTCTAAATAACGAGTTTTGGGTTTCCTCTGATGGATGGAGAAGTATCGGCGGTCTCCGAGCGTTATTGCGTATTTTAGGAACACATCGAAAGCTTCGCCGAACTACAATGTGTTCGTGCTCTGGGTGTCGTGATCGATGGCAACTTGAAAACGGCACTTTCTTGCCTTCCCTCGCTTCTTAGCTTGACTAAATATCAAAATATCGATTAGCTTTTCAAATGTTGATTCAGGATATTGCCGAGTTCTGGTCGAGATGTTTATTTCAGTCGATCTGCTGCTCGGTACTTGATGTGATGCGCTATTGCAACGTCATGATGTTCTGCTGTTGTCGCGTTGGAGGCGTTCAAAATTTAGCTCATGTTTTGAGATATCTTTTGTTAGTATTGTTTGAAAAGTTTCATTTATGGCTTAAAGTCCTTCGGGATTTGGTTTAATTGTAGGGTCAATATTCATGTTCGAAAATATACGTTCCCTAAATCAGGTGTCAGAAGTCTCGTTTTTTCTTATACTTCCTGTGCTGACTTCAGATTATATTGTGCATCAGCGAATGTCAGCTTCCCCAACTCCAAATTTAATGGGACATAACTTATTCAGTAGTTTTTCTGCATATTACTTTCCGTTGAGGTTAGTGCGTTATTGAAACTCATGGGAGGATAGTGGAAGTAAGAAATAATGTATTTCTTAAAGCACGTGTTTCAAGTTTTTTTAGTGGTGATCAGCATGTAATCTTTCTGGTATATTCTGTATTATATGTGCTGCATATTTCAGACGAAAGCTGCTGATCAGCATCACCTGTGATAAATTCCTTCACCTTATGTTCTCGATAATTCCGTCCCCAATTGGACTACATTTTGGCAGACGATTTGAATCACTTCACACGACTGGATAAAGACGCACGCTCTACGATTCTCGTTGTTCTCAGGGAAAGAGATGGATCGCTCAATGAACTTTTAAGGTTTTTGAGTTCTATCTCAGCTTCTCCACAATAATTAGTTTAACAATAAATACACCTCGAAAGTTCAGGCGGCACGAGTCTTTATGTTATTGAGAGCTTAGGTTCACAAACAGACTCCATTCTGCTGCGTAATAACTCGGTCACACCGCCAGACTTGATGGTTTCGGCCGCATGGGGACCAATTTTTTATTCCTTCGGGATTAAATTTATTCCCTTTGATGTGAGGCAGTTTTTCATGCGGCAGGCTCTCTGCCCATCGTGGTACGAATGTGTGATAGCAAAGGTCGTGTGTTAAGTGAATCTAGTTCAGGTCCTCTTAATTTTGAGCATGCTTTCCGGATCAATAATTACAGGCATGGGAACTCGACTGCCTTGAATTCATTGCGTGCAGATGCGCAGTTAGGCTTGGTTAGTCAGTTTATGATGGGGAAATGTATGACATCTGACGGGTTATTGCATGAGTGTTAATCTGATGTTACTTCTAAAATTGGTCGTTTCTCTGATGTTACTTCAGCGTGAGTGATTAATCTCACGTTGTTTTTAACATGAGCTACTAATCTCTTGTTATTCTTAGCATTTACATGAGGGGCTATGGCCTGAAATATTTTGGATTAGTGAATTAACTGTTAGTACTCTCACACTGAACGGTTACTTTGATGCTTGTTTAGAAAATAATTCGCCAATCTGATGTTTGTTTTAGCTTGACTGGCCATTCTCGTGTTACTTTTAACACTGACCTCGTGTTTCAGTTCTTATACTAGACAGCGTCATTTTGTGTAGTTAATTTTGAAACACGTGCCATTTCTGTCGCTGCCATTCTGGGTGTACCCGATACGTCTTTTTATGCTAGCATACTACGCATCAGTACAACGTTTCAAAAATTATTCAGATTGTTCTCGACATCTCACTCGGCTGTGTAATGTTGCCATTGTAATCCGAAACAAGGTATAAAAACAACTCAATAACTAGGCTCTACAAAGTGAATTTAGCTTACTCTACGAACAAAGGTTTTCCAGTTTTTCTCCTCCTGAATTTTGTTTATTCGAATTTCAAATAAAATGTTGC
Source organism: Orchestia grillus (assembly GCA_014899125.1). Taxonomy (NCBI): domain Eukaryota; kingdom Metazoa; phylum Arthropoda; class Malacostraca; order Amphipoda; family Talitridae; genus Orchestia; species Orchestia grillus. The sequence continues at coordinate 2,606 of VOMN01006482.1, read as the reverse complement.
TGAAATGAAGTTAGGGACTTGTTTGTGGGTCATGTGTGCTTTTGATATTGACGTCGCACTCAAGCGTTTGATCTTTATGTCTATGACTGAAATATGCGATGCAATAACGACGTATACGTGCCTCGAATTCTATAGTTTCCTGTCCCAAAATGGAAACGCGCTTCTGAGTTTGTGCCACTTGGCTGAGTGTTTGACTGAGCTCGACCCATTTATTTTTCATCTCGTTTGCCATCGACCTCCATTGTGATGCTCGAGCTCTGTTGTGATGTTGAGATGAAACTGCACTGGATATTGTTGTATAAAATCATAATAGCAATAGAAATCATGTTGCAAAATTAAAATATAATTGTAGTGCAGGTTGGGACATCAAAACATTAATGCGGTGCAGGTCGTGACATCAAAACATTACTGCGGTGCACGTTCGTAGAGTATGTGAAGTGTTCTGTTTTTAGCTTTCATTTTAAAAATTAATTTGCACCCGAGGATTTTTGAAAATACAAGCCTGGTTGACTAATATTGTTATTTTGCACTCACTTTAATTTTCAGTTCCAAAACACTGTGTCACTGCCTTTAATATTCAGCTACTGTTCATTTCTACATATTACTTTTCGGCCTTTGGGGATGTATGCTTCTGTAGGTTTTGACTTTCCTACGAGTATATATCGATCTGGTAACAACATGCCCATTGTTGTAAGGCTCATTAGTCGATTTCTATTGTATGGTTTTTCGGTACAGCGACTTATCTAGTTACCTACGGCTGCAGTTTGAAAAACTAGTCTTGTCACCTTGCTTATAATTTTTTTCTGACGTTATTTTACGTTCTGTATAACATGTGTGATTTTAGGTTCTTAGTGTGCAGTTGTGTGATTAGATTCTACATTTTCCTGTTAGTTTTGGAGGAGAGCTTTCCGATGATTGGCTTAATGTGTATGTTTCGATAATATAGACAACTCTTTCACACTATGGGTCACTCTCAAAGAAATTAGGCTGTGATGTGTTTATTACTTTTTTGATATGATGATGAGACCATGCTGGAAAATGCGCATGATGTTTTCTGCAAGTGTTGTTTAACGTAGAAACGCCGAGCTGAATCTGTTTTCCATTTTTATTGCGTAGTTTCGTGGCCTTCATGAGTAACTCACACCGCGTCCTCGCTGTTTCTACATGGCTGCCGGCGGGGGTTCAAACAATGTTATCCAAACTTGAGTTAGCGAACGATGCTCAAATTGGCATATAGCCCCTGCATTCCTGACAACTTCGTCGAGAAGTTCACCTCGACTTTAATCCGCGTTACGGTACGATAGACTTCGCTTATGCCATATTGCTGCAATGCGCGCCACTTTTCAAGGTTGGCATCGCTCCCAATTGAGTCATCCCAGTCGAGAATCGTCTTTGTAGAGAAATCTTTGCGAAAGAGGCCTCATAAACACCATTTACTCCTCCAGTTTTACGCGCCTCGCACACGCCCTCCTGTGCGCTGTTGCCTGCGGGCCACAAAGCCGCCGTGTGTTACTCGCACTCTCCCTGCCCATGTTATCTCCGTGTCTGCTCTTTATGTAGTTCTTAATATACGAGTTGGTCGAACGTCTTATGCGAAAATTTCCTTGTCGAGCGTCTCATACAATTGACTCCTGCAGCCACAACGGCGCCGTGCAACCAAACTGCCGGCTCTTCTTATGTTCGTGTCTTCTTATATTTTCCTCCCTGTGTGAACTGGTCCAGCGTCTTATGAGAAACTTTGTCGGACCTCCATCGTGATAACATAGAATGAGATCAGTGAAGATTTGATTGTTGTTTTAGGTAACTTGCTGGACTCTAGGGGGCCAGGTTAGATAACCTCGGCTATAGATAGGTCCTCGGGATTTGTATCTTTCGTGTCCACTTTTACTCCTACAATTCCCATACCTTCTTCACTATCTTTTCTTGCTCTTTTCTTCCTCTTTCTTCTGAACTTACTTTTTCTATGCGTAGGGAATCTGGTGTGGGAACCCACCTGTACATAAACTCCGCGTTCTCTTCAGCCCATTTTGAATGGTCCTTTCTTCTCTTCGCTCGTTTTGAATCACATTCCATGTGAAAAGGGAGCTTTAAACTAACAAATAATTAATCAAAAGTTTAAATAACTTACAAATACGTGGTTCGGATTGTTGCGCATTATGTGTTGGTGAAGTTTGAAGAATTTTACTCTTAATCTATCTGATAAATACTGTATGATTTCTTGTTAGATTTCTTGAAAAACCGATCTACTTTTTTATAATATATAACTGATGTAATTTTAGGTCGAAAATACCCAAACTTAGAAAAAATTTTGCTACTTCAGAATCAGCCTAGAACACACAGAACCATCTTTGGAATTTGTGATTTCATGGAAATAAAATGATTTCGAGCAGATCTTAGCGCGAATATCATTCTTTCATTCGCTGTTCTTGATTGGATTGCCATCCCTATGCAATTTTATTCGTTTTCGTCAACACTTGAGTTTTCGTATCTTGTGTGGGAACACACCTTGTGCTTAGATTCCTCATTCATCTTCGTCCATACTACAGTAAATGGTCCCTACTTTTCCGGTGCGAGATAGTCTGAGTTTCTGAAGCGCTGCTATCACT
>VOMN01006480.1:0-38626 GCA_014899125.1 Orchestia grillus | reverse complement strand
TTTCTCTTAATGCAACAAAATGAGTGTTCCCCAGTGAATATAAATTTCTCTTCTCATTTCAGTGACTTCTCATCTGTAGGGGGCTTAAAGCTACGTAGATGCGAATTTAAATTTTCGGATGAATACTTGCAGAGGTATTGAAATATCACGGCGCGAGCTCAGTAACCTAATTGTACATGCCAGGGGTTACTGTAAGCGGTTGAGAATGAATGTGGAATAAGCTTATAAGCTCTACAGCAGTCATTTGACCAGCATTCACAATCTTCTTGCAAGGAATGGAGATACATCTGCGTAATTTACAGCACGCTTAGCTCAAGGCACGTTAGGATTCAGAATGCACTCGTTAAATTCTACTACATGATATAAGTTGCATCATGGAACAGTTCTTCCCTGCCGTATATATTTTGCTTGTATGGATTCCGTGTGTGAGTTGAAAAGTATTCAGCATACAATGTTACCAAATTTAACAATAATTCTACCTACGTTGTGAAGTCTATCTTAATGGATTTCTGAACAACACTTGATGGCGCAAGAACAAACAATATTGCAACTAACAAATCATATTTTTCCATGACCTTTTAAGCACACACTAACTCAAAATTGTACTCTTATGTACAGCTCCATGGTTTCTTTCTGTAAAGTTTGTGATCCTGAAGCTACTTTAGAATATAGTTTGGTGTTTCAAGTCTCTAATTGTTGTCATAGATGAAAATCGAAACGTTTTGCTGAAAATACGTATTTTCGCACAGCATCTGAGCGAGGTGACGTGTCTTTTGCTGCCCCCGATGTACAGCGGCGCTTGGACCCTGAAGTTTTAAGCTCTTTGAGCCTTGAAAAATATCCATGTGTAGTTTTTAAATTATTCGACGCTTGGCTGTGTTGTTTATTAATAACTGAAAGTATTTAAAAGTTTCAAGGATCATTTTTGATAATTAGTGCGTTCAGTCAGCCAGACGCGCAATATTCCCTTGCCTCGGGGTCCAAGAGAGTACTGGTAGTTCTTCGGTTAGAAAATGTAAATATATGATAATACTGAGCAATAATTGAGCTACGACTGAAGTCCCTATGTAGTCCTCAATGGTTCAACTTGGATCATTCTGAAAATGTAAAATGCATAGTCATTGCGACGGTGAGGGGCTCTCTGTTCATTACTCTTATTTTTAGTGAGTTTACACTGCGTGAAATATCAATGAAGTTAAAGTGGTCATGCGAATAAACAAATGTCCTTCAAATGTAATATGATGCAAAATTATACATCTTTGCAGGAACTAGAATAATATGGTTGTGTGCCGGGAGTGATTCATGACAACGCTCCTAGCTTGGGGATGAAAATTTATTTGCTTCCTCGAAGTTATATTTTTTACTTTACTTATAATAATAAAAGAACAGGTACTCGAGAGGCAGCCATTTCATACTTATATCAACAACAAAAATTCGAGAGTTAAGCATCAAGTTTTAAGTATTTTAATATTTCCGACGGATACAAAATTCGTCTGTTTCCGCCTGTTAAGAAGTTCATATTGACACCATGAACTATTTCTCTCGAGTTTCTCTCGGAAAGTTGAAGTTCTGTAATGTAACTAATGGCCGAGTTCATCTTTGTATTCTGGCATTTTTTGTGATGGACTTCAACTTGATGGTCTCTGCTGGGTGTTTTTTCGATAGGAATAATTTCATCTACAAATCTTGAAGCAGCAGAGCTTTGAAAATTTCCCTTTTGTTATTTTCTTGTAACACTCTCTGTTACTTTATGCTTGTACTTACATATTTTGACCTTTTTTCACAAATGAAATGGCAGGACATTCTTTTTGTTTTTGGCTAACACTACATCTAATGTGTCGGAACGGTTTCAAGGCTTAGGTTGTAGTGAAAATTAAACCTTGCGTTGCAAGTTGAGTAGATAAAGAAAATTCCTGCAAACCATCAAACCCACAACTAACTGCATTATTTGGAGACGAGACAGTACAAGTATACTGAAAAGAGTGATAGAGATCAGAATTAAAGATGCAGTATATGAAAACATTAGACAAGGTCTCATTCAGTTCATTTCCTTTCTTCCTCTTTAGCGGAAATTAATCACGCTAAACATTGCAAGGTAATTATTCAGGGCATCCACCTACATCGTCAGAGCAATAACGTCGTAACTTTGCAAAANTGCTGTGACTGAAACCTCATGACAAACTAAAAAGGTCCGTCGCAATTGATTGCAGTCTGCCGTGTCAGAATGCGTGTCATTTTTAGGGGCAGCCGGAACGCAGTTTCATTTGCATTCCTCAAAGTGAGAACTAAAGCGTTCAATTGAAAGCTGGACTAATTTGTCGAGAGTTGAAGTACGGGTGAAGCTGTGAAAACGGCAGGAGAGAGCGCCATAAAAGTATCCGCCATACATACAGGGAGCACTGGCTATTGCAGATTATAAGTCGGTTGTGGTTTGTTTCTTTAAGGCTTACTACGATTTTCTTGATTCGTGCTATTAAGGTAGGAAAACCATAAGGAAATACACATTTAAAATCCCTGTACTCTCAACAATAATCAGCAACTCCGGTAACCCCGGAAAATGACGTTTGCGCAAATAGGGCAAAAGCATCGACAGACTTGAAATTTTGCAGTTAATACCCGTAAGACATTTGGAATATTTATAAATAAAATAAAATGTATAACAGCAGAATTCCTAAACTAACATTGTTGATTAGTAAAAACAGGAAATATATAAATGTTTGCTAATCGAATTCCCTTTAAGTAGAACCAACATGTATCGAAAAAATTATTATTGGAGATATCAAATATGCAGTGAACCTTAAAAATTGAAATAGCCGTAGTAGCTCTCTGAGGAGCTAATTTTTGTGCGTAGTTGAGGGCGGCCGTTTTAGAACAAGCCGTTGTATTAACTTACTTTGTAATTGCTGGTAATATCTACGTTCAGGTACCGTTAATATTCCGGGAATAACATGCTATACGAACGAGACTTTCTCTTACTCAATTTTTACACCGCATACGGTATCATTATGACATTTAAGAAAAGTCCCGACAACAGCAATGCTTATATATTGTCGTTTATTTTGAATAAAGTTACGTAGTTACTCATCTTAAATTCTCTAATAACAATATCAAGACACCTTAGTCGTGTAGTTTGATGGGATTATACTAACTACATTTTCTAAGCAATAACAGTCAAGTACCGAGACTCTTTTGGAACGTCAGACCAGCCTAGTTCCGAGTCCGCGCTGTTGTCATTTTGGCTTCAGGTTTGACCCCATTATTTATAAGGTGTACACGACGCAGTGGTCAAGTTTTGGCCAAATTCGGAAAACTTTTTATATGTTCATTATTCAAAGAGTTATATTTAACATCGGAATACATATATTAACATTGACCATAAGAAAAATGTTTTTTTTTTGTCATGTGGTAGGTGATTTTTAGTGTTTCTTAAACTTGGTGTTTTTCTATTTAACATTCTAGAGCATTAGAGGTCCAATTTTGATCTTTAGCCAGCATACCTGAAGTTTTGTTTCTTGCACAATTTTATAACATCTTAACCGCCTTTTTTTTTAATTTGAATGTTATTCGACTCTATTTTATACCACTGGACTAGTTTTCGTCGAATAATTTGAAAGTTCCAATTTGAAGTGATGGAACCCATGACCCTGGTGCTTGGAGCGGGGGAGGGTTAGGATTAACAGGTTTCACTAAAGCCGAGTGATCCAGCCAACTGGACCGCGCATCTTCTCCTTTAAACAGTTCATGATGGGAAACACAGCGGCCACGCTCTGCACTTGTTTCAACTAGTTCTAGCTTCATAGCATGTTTGTACGAACCAATTCAGTTTGCAAGAGTTTTGACCAAAATGCATTCTAGTGTTGTTCATGATGTCCCATCCTTTCTTAGACTCCGCATCAATTTTTGTTGTTTAAACACGAGCAACGCGTGCGATGATCGAGCTCCGGATCCATCCCCTTTCCTCTCGTTGGCGCCACCACAGCGCGAGGGCACTACGCTCTTTTGAAGACGAGCGCCCAGAGTAGCGAGGTCTCTTTAGGCCTCCCTCGTGGGCTCGAGTGCTGGGCCGCCGCGTGGTCTGGCTTTACTTCTTCTTTTGGCAACGTCTTCAAATTCAAGATTGTGTACTTACTAAAATTGGAGCGTTCTGGTCTCCTTTACTGAGAATACACTCCATGTTTCCCCTATGACGTTCGTCACGTTGAAAATCCATGGTAATTATACTGCCTTAGGTGACTATTACACTGCATTTTTTATTTAACACATTGACTGTGATACGACCCACCGGTGGGTCGTTTTGCCCCTAGGAAAATAATATCATCGCAGGCAACGTGTTAAGGGCTGCTATATTGGCCCCATATGGAAAAAATTGTTCTTCTACTTACGTTTTTTCATGCCTTGAATCATCCAAATGTCACGTGCAGTTAGTACACAAATTAATTTAACATAACCTCAATTCAATTGAGAGTGTCGCAAATTAATTTCTAAGGAGTGAGATTGTGTAGCGTGTCATGTAAGAATCATTTCCTAGGTTAAGCATATCTCTTTTCTTTCATATATGGTATTCCATTTAAGATCTGATGAGTTTTCCACGTATCGAACTATGAATTATCGAATTTATAGCATGGCTTACGAAATTTTCGCTTCTAACCATAAAATAATCACTGAAAGTTTAGCTTTTGCATTGCTTCACACGGAAGTAACTAGGAATTTTACTTGAAATGCAGTTCTGTGGGCCGAGTCTGTGGACTGATCATGGCTCAAATTTATATTTGATTGTTCTCAGGACGTGTGAAAACTTCATTTTTTATAGCTTTAAGCCTATTTAGAAACAAAAGCAAAGATTTCAGAATGTTTAGATTAGATGAAAAGGTACCTACCGTATATTGTTATACCCGTATTGTCGCCATAGTTCGAACTAAATGAAGTAGGTTCCGATATATCTCTTCCGTGTTAAATCTATTGTTGGTCTTTTTTTCATTATATTTTTCAGTGCATGTTTGTAGCAATATTTTATTAAACATCACAGGCCAACGATGTGGGACAGGAGGATTGAAGACATTATTATGGATAAGTCAGAGATGATCAGTAAGTAATTACTTGCACGATCAAGTCGTAGGAGAAGAATTTCTTACGTGGCATGAAGTTCTACTAATTATTTCTTGACCAACCACTTTTTCAAATTCAAGTAATATTCAAAGGGACGCTGATGCGCCTAAGAGGATGTTTTTGTAGATCTCACGAATCTCAATAAAACAATTTGTGAGCAACTTTTTTCTAACGATTTTGAACGAAACCGTGTTGAAACGGAAAGTTTTAATGATTTCACGTTGTCTATGTGGAGTTATAATAAACGTGGAAACGCATCATATATTTTTCCAGTGATAAACCATGTTAAAAAGACATGCCATTTTTTGTTCACTGAGGTAACGTACTTAACCAGGGTGCACTCGACGTAATTTGGTGCCGGCACTTCTATCTCAATTTCATAAAGTTTAATTATGGCTGTCAGCGGACCCTGGCCATAGATCGAGTGGTGCAACTTTATCACACCCATCATTAACTTGTGATTGAACGAGTAATGAAACGCTTTTTGATCAAATCAGACGACTGACAAATGTGTTGTTACGCTATCGATTGTTTGAACACCTCGCGTCCGATGATAAATTAACATTGCTCTGAAATATTTGTAATTGTTGATAATTTTCACTGCAATCGCTTCATTAGAAATAACCATATGATGTACTAGAACATGGAAATTATATCTCTTTCAAGCAGCTTAAGCTTTTCAACTAAATTTTAGCGACACCGTAATAAATTGAGCATAATTTCACCGCTAAGGGGTGAAATTTGTGCTAGTTAATCAGGTTAAGTGAATGACCTCTATGCTTTCACAGACGTCACGAAAATTCATTCGCTGTAATGTCAGAACTTTGGTCCACAAATGGGAATTTAGTAGGTAATAAAAATTACGAACCGGAATGCGCTAGCAGTAAGTAGAATTTTAATATACGCCTTGAGCTAGCGGAGACCTTCACTCAAAAACTTCAGTTTCTCTCTCTCATGACTTCATTCTCGACTGTGAAAGGAAGGCCACGGTATGTATTTGATTATAGTTTTTTCTATTCTATGCTATTCACATTAACTGGCCAATTTCAATTTTTGATTTGATGGCCTTGGTATAGTCAACTTGTCATTATTTAGCGTAGAATTTTGACTTAAAACCGCATTATTTTTTGCCTACATAAACCGTAAGAAGCCATTCAGGAATCGGGTTGTACGATGAGATTTTGAAATGAGTGAGTACAGGGTATTTCATAATTAAAGAAACAAACTTTTCGGTAGATTTATAAAAATTCAAAAGCGCGGTTTTGATTTAAAAAGTTGAAACTGAGGTTAATAAGGAGTAAGTGGTACAGCGTCGGGATGGAACTACAGCCTCAAGTCTGGGCACAAATGCATCACAGGGACACGTCTCTATTCTTGAGGAATTGCTTCCCATTCCTTCTGCAGTTTTACTTAGAGGGACTCGAGTGAAATTTGAGGAGTAGCTGAGGCCCTTGTCTCCAAAATGGACTAAATAAAAAACTAAGGTATTGAGGGCGGGGCTTCTTGCTGGCCATATATTTTTGCGTATGAAAGATGGAATGTTCCTCTGAATCCAGGTTTGGGTGACTTCGGAGCCATGTGATGGTGCTGAATCCTGTTGGAGACTTATAGTGAACCCTGTAAGTGTTCTTTAGCCTATGGTAATAACTTTGTTCTGAAAACATCGAAGCATGAAGTCCCTTAATTCAGACATGATTTAGTGCTCTTCGAGGGATATAATATATAATTTATATTCGTTTTTCGATTTACCAACGACTAGTTCGATTATTTACGATTATTTTTCGATTGTTTTAAATTTTGTTCTATTTGTTCTATTCAGAATACGATTACTGTGCTAATTATCTTCTCAGCACAAAAGTCTTCAGGGATTTTAGGCTGTGATATAACTTCTAAGCTGAGCAATGAGAACCATTTGGTTGTTGTGCTACTGGTGCTAGAATTTATTTGGACGTATGAGTCTCTCTCACACCAGGCTACCAATCTGCTCATGCTCCACACTGCTTCCCTTGTGTTGCGTGTCTTTAGTGAGCTATTGTTCAGTGCCTTCGTACTTTTTACCATCAACAGTATTTTTAACAAGCGTGCTTGAGTACAATATGTACACTGGCGTATTTTAGGGAAGTGTTCTGCTCGCTGCAAGTCAACGCCGGTTCAAATGAGATTCTAACTGTGCTTGGCCCGGACGTGCAAATGTAAGTCATATGCCTGCTGGAGCTGCATCATCTCAATGAAGTCGGCGCTTTGGTTCATTCGATTTCGAGGCGCTCTGCTCAGGAAGCAATCTGCTGAGCTTCATTCACATTCAGTCATTCACGAGGGCTTTGAACTGCTTGCCGTGTTGTGCTCTTTGAATTCTGTGAGCCCTTAATTACCTGGCGATGAGGTTTCAGTGTTCTTTTTGTCCGTGGCTTTCCCTGAGCGATCAGTCCTCATTGACTCCGGTTGTTTCTTAAAATTTACTCAATGTTATTGTGAAGCCCTGGAACTAATCATTTATTCATTTATTATTTTTAAAGATGCTTTCTTTGATCACATTTCGTTTGAACTAATACCAATATTTTAAAAATGGACTAAGACGCCAACATCAGAAAATAGTTTGCTATAAATCTAGGCCTGAATTACTTGGTTTATCGCATTCTCAGCTCCAAAATTAAGCTAAAATAAACTTGCATCCATTAAGGATTCTGTAAATTTTGAACATACAATATGAGTTAAAAATTTTTCCTCGGAGCTTAGGTAAGTGCTATTAATTTTAATGCGATAAATTGTTTAAATAATCGGCTGGCTTTACGTGGGGTGTTGTTGAACTCGGGTTGGACTAGATTCATTTCAAATACGCAATAAAACGTTGTGCGATATTGTTTTTAAATACCGAAAATACGTTTCCATTAATTAAGAAATGAAACATCGTGGAGCTTTCCAAATATCACATACTTCAAGTATTTTCTCTAGGTTAAAGGAAAAAATCCACTTACTGACGGTGAGAGGTGCCATACACCGAAGATCGAAGCTTAAAACCTTCTGAGGTAGACAGAACTGCAGAGTTACGATTATTTCACGAGGCTCTAGATCTGAAATCTGCAGTTTTGAACTCCATGCGTGAGGAATGACATCAAAAGAACGGCATGTGAATTATTACAAAATTCCGATGACTTCTATTCCAAGGGCAGTTTTTGAGCCCTGAAGGAGGACGCGCCCATGGAGGCGTCCGTATTCCCCGCAGGCTCCTGAAGGCGAAGCAATCTCGCGTAGCAGTTCTAATCTTGAAAACCGATTTCTTCGGCGCTATTAAATTGCATTTAATGGTCGAGAACGGCATAGCTTCACTCTCGTACAGGGCGCGCTCCTACTGCGTTCCTTGCCGTTTCTCCTAAGTCCTTCGACTACAAAACTTCTCACTGCACAAATGTGTACCTACTGGGAAATTTCTTTGTCTTTCGCTAACAACGTGGTCGTTTGCTTACAGTATTTATTTAAGTGAATAAGAAGCTGAGAATAGTAGACCGACTTGAATGAAGGTGAAAATACGAAGTGTATTTATAATCGTGGAGATATCGCTCAGTAACATTAGTTGACCCTTTTTGTCTGGGAACCCGAATTATGTTAAGAAAGGCTAAAAATAAACTGCGCATATGAGCACTTACATAGAGTATCTCTAGTGATATCTGATGCGTAGTTACAAACAAATATACTTTCACCATCTATTTCTATATATTATCTAAAACATCCGTGTTTTCACTTGGCTCAACTTATATCTTTACTTGCGTAATTCGTATTTTCACTCACCTAGCTTGTATTTTCACTCACGTAACTTATACTTTCTCCTCCGTAACTTGCTTATTCATTTACATAACATGTATTTTTAGTAACGTAACTAATACATGTATTTTCACTTACGTAACTTGCATTTCCACTTAGTAACTAGCATTTTTACTTAGTAACTAGCATTTTCCCTTAGTAACTAGCTCTTTCATTTGAGTAACTAGCTCTTTCATTTAAATAACTTGTATTTTGACAAACGTAACTTAAACATGTATTTTCACTTCCTTAACACTTTGACTGCATTTCTCCACGCAGGAAATATTTCCTTTCGACAAAAATTTCGGCTGTGGGTTTAAAATTGAGGGATTTTGCTGTCACAAATTTGGTTGTCCTATTCATTTTCTCCCTAATCCCAACTAGCTTATTCCAGTAACGGACACAAATTTTATGAAAACTTGGAATTTGTATTCTTAAATGTTAGTACTTTCATTACGTTAGGTTAGGTTAGATGATCGAGTGTACCATATATGGTGCACGTCGCAGTCAAAGTGTTGAAAGTCGAAGGATTTTAAATTCAGCTTAGCGAGCGCAAATATCCATTTGTAAGATTCAAATGTTAACATTTGCCTTCGCCTGTTGGGCTACGGCTTCTTATCCATTTCTTCATGGCATGAAGTTAGAGGGAGGTTACAATCACCATTGTTAACCTGAAATTCATTCAGATTTAGCATGGGAACGACAGCTTCCAACAAAGTTTCGAGTTCATCTTATGTAGCGCAGTCCTTCGTGTCCCTTCTCATTGATTCCCTACGTAATTACTTGCCGGGCTATTTTTAGTGCAAGTCCTTGATAAAGTCACTTGTCCTAGCGACAGTCAGATTTTTAAAGGCAACGCCCTTTTTTAGTTATCGAGTTGGTTTGTGAGAGCAAATCCCCTCTGCCTGCTGTCTCAGGATCTCAGGTCATGTGCTCGGCAGTAGTTTTATTAGCCATCAAAGCGTGCCAGGCTCCAGTAAAACGCTTCATGACTCACTTCTATTGAGTTGAAGTGCGTCTAGGGATCCCTTAGCCACCGTCTCATGTTTCCAGCTGAATTGAGTGATTGGGGCTATAGGGCCGTAAAAATCTCTCCAGTTTTATGGTCTCGGAATCTGTAAGAGTTCGTGCTGTCTAATTCGATAAGCCTTTTATGAAGAAGCAGGGCCCTCTTGTTCAATATTTTACTTTTCGCGATCTGTTGCACCATTTGTTATCGTTTTATGACTGAAATTTTATTGCATCGTTTTGTGACTAGGTTCGTATCATCAAACGGATGTTGCGTAGGATAGTGTATTGCTGTCATTATACGTGTCATATAAAAAAGGAATGCAATTTTCAATACCACTGCTGCAACAAAACTAGACAAGAAAAATATATTTATTGTTCGTTTAATTTACTTTCTTCACAAGATTATGACGTGTTTTTCTTCGCGGAAATAAAGATGTTCATAAATCTTGATTTATTGAAAATTATATAGTTTTTTTACTCTGTTTTACACTGAGAACTGGATTACAGTCATAGTTTCTGTGTGAAACAAGTCCTTCAAAATTACTCATAATTGTCAAAGTTGATCAAAAGGTGATGTTTTACGAGATTTCTAACTTGAAGAAATGATGCACTTGGTGATGGGAGTAGAGTGGACCAGGCCGGACTACAGAATGACTGATCTCCAAAGTACTCTCCAGAATAATGATAGTGCAGTGGTGAATGTCGGAATGGTGCCAACGGAGGTCTGATGTACATGAAGCACTACTAGTACTACATCATTTCTGATGACTTAATATCACGGAAGACTGCATCGCACTCATTGGATCTGCGCTAGTTTAAATACTATGAGTCATGAATACCTAGATCCTCCCAATTGCTTCAGATTCCCCTACGCATGTCTCCCCACCTGCAAGTGCCCTGCGCCTATCTTTCCCTCGGCGATAATAACGCTCCATGCTCATAATGCCCTAGACTGGAGCGCTGCCTAGTATGGCGGTCGACCCGTCGCTGCAATCTGTGGGTCGAACACCTGGAGATGGGCCGACTGTATTAGCTTCTCTCAATAGAAACCGCGCTAAAGAACTCATTAGAGTATGCCGTCGAATCCAAGTTAGAAAAAGGTTACGATGGTCCCCCCGTTTTGGATCCGTCCCACTGATCATGGAAATTTTGTTTTACAGCAGGAAATCTTTTGCATTCGAATTTTCCATGCCTGAAAATACTTAATTTAAAATATTTCTGTAACTTTAAGAAACTCAACCTCAAGTCCGCAATGCGGCAACTTTCATAGATATTTACAATGTATTTAGATATGTTCATTCAATGGCTTATCAAAATGATCATCCAAAAAATCTGTTTTGCTGCCTCGCATTTCCTTCTCTTCAGTAGTTTGTGCAATACTAAATTTCCTGGTGGTGCTCTACAGGTCCTAACTTGTGGATTACGGTAAATAGCCGTGTGCGTTCTCGCTGCCATCAGGCATTGCGGACCTGTTCTCATTCGTAGAAGGGAGAGTCCAGCACGCTCTAGAATGAGACTATTGACGAACCGAAAGACCTACTATCCGGCTTGTACAAAACATCGGTTAGGTGGGCCTATAGTCATACGCTAAGCAAACACAGATACCCGAGTCTGAGAGTAACGGGCGAGAGAGATGACGTAGGATAGGTAAAAAATCTGCAAGCGTTACAACCTCTAGAACCCTTAGCCCATTTCCATTACTACGAATGTGCCATTACTCCATCGCCATTACTCGTATTCCTGCGCTCAGTACCTCCGCGGAGGAAAAAGAAACAGGCAGAGGCGGGGTTACGATTTCATTCCTAATTACCCGCACTCATGCACATCTTACAGCAGTTCGTTTGTTCGAACTGCCGAATTTTAAGACCTTCCAACATAAATCAAGATCATGATTGTTCGAGATATCTGCACTGTTTGCGCTCGAACTTTGCGACTTTGTATTTTTAGTTTCTACTGTTTATACCTTATCATGAAATACTAACGAAAGCATACTTTCACCATAATTGGTTCTGTAAGAGCTACAAATTTGATCAATTTCAGCAACTTAAAGACCTAATGGATAAAAGATCCAGTCATCAGTTACCTGCATGTTCTCTGATGTACATACGTAACCAAGAAATTTTTTTACATGAAGTGCGTCTTCTGCAAGACTGCAGGTGGCGAATAAATATTTCGGGCATTTTGTTTTAGGGAAGTTTTTCTATTTCTACCTAAAGTAGAGAAAACGATCAAAGCCAGACTGGCATTAAGCGTTTTAAGGGGCAATTCCTGACTTTTGTTTCTTTTATGAACTTTTTTGTGTCCATCGAAGAAACCTTCCACGTTAACGACTTGGGGGCCGTTGAAATATTAACGGGTCTCAATTTGTCGACCTCTCATTTTTTTGTTCGCGTGGCATGAGGCATAACTGATGCGGCACCATTCAGAGCTGAGGTTACCTGGACCCTGAATAATAATTTTTAATACCATAGTTGTATTCTTTCCAATTTTATCCTTACCCCGCCGAAATTCGGGTACCAAAATTTGTAACTCTCCTGTCCACGCTGCATAAAGTCGGGTTAGTAATTTTTTTGACTTTTAGTCTGTTTTATTGCTCAGAAGCGGAGAACTCGACTCGTATTTTTTTGCAGTTTTCACTTCCTGTAGTGGTAGTCCTTGAAGTTTTGAGTGTGGGTGTTACAAAGATCTGTTGGGCTCTTAACTGCCACAATTAGTGTGCTTGAGCTTCCGTTTGTTTTGCATCAAAAATAATGATGTGGACTTGCACTCTAAATAATCTGAACGTCAACTCTGGACTAAAAGTCCAGGCCACGCCAGGTCAGACAATATATTTTCGAACACATCAATATCCGCTTCGCGTAGTGAAGCATGAAGTGCTCAGGGGCTTGCAGTGTTATGCCAAAATATTTCCAGTGAAAATGAACTGTCCCATGAAGAGCTATCCTCGTAGGAATGAGAGAGCATAAATTGTGTTTCGTCCTCTCGTAATTACTGGCAGATGGCGTTGCTCACCAGTTTGTCGAGACCGCTGCTTACCAGTTTGTAGAGACCGCGGCTCGCCAGTTTATCGAGACCGCTGCTCACCAGTTTGTCGAGACCGTCGTTTGCCAGTTTTTCGAGACCGTTGTTTGCCAGTTTGTCGAGACCGTTGTTTGCCAGTTTGTCGAGACCGCTGCTCGCCAGTTTGTCGAGACCGCTGCTCGCCAGTTTGTCGAGACCGTTGTTTGCCAGTTTGTCGAGACCGCAGCTCGCCAGTTTGTCGAGACCGCAGTTTGCCAGTTTGTCGAGACCGCAGCTCGCCAGTTTGTCGAGACCGCAGCTCGCCAGTTTGTCGAGACCGCAGCTCGCCAGTTTGTCGAGACCGCAGCTCGCCAGTTTGTCGAGACCGCAGCTCGCCAGTTTGTCGAGACCGCAGCTCGCCAGTTTGTCGAGACCGCAGCTCGCCAGTTTGTCGAGACCGCAGCTCGCCAGTTTGTCGAGACCGTTGTTTGCCAGTTTGTCGAGACCGTTGTTTGCCAGTTTGGCGAGACCGCAGCTCGCCAGTTTGTCGAGACCGTTGTTTGCCAGTTTGGCGAGACCGCAGCTCGCCAGTTCGTCGACACCACAGCTTTGGACACGAGCCACAATCCAGAGAACAGATGTTGAAAGTCGGCAGTTGTGATGGGTGTTGTTTGGTATTGAATTGTATAATTCATCTTCTGCTTGTACGAATAGCTCGGTTGAGACGTTTGTTTATTCCGTTTTTCAGTTGATTTACCTATCAACTTACGAGAAATACATTCTGAATTCTGAAAAAATTTTAGCGCACGAAAAATTATTGGATGTTGAACGCGTACATTTTCTCTGTTTGTTATCCCTATGTTTTTCTTTGTGTTCTTGTTACTTTTTGTGTTATTGTGTTGCCTGTCAGGTCACTTTTTTCTATTTGTGTGAATTTAACCTTGTTTGAGATCCGCATTACGTCTACTATATCGCGTAACTGATTTTAACTGTAGTATTTGATAAAAAGTATTTAGTTAATGAACATTTTCATGTTCCATTATTTTGACTAATATGAAAATTCATCTCTTAGTTACAGCAAAATATGGATTGAGATAGTAATGCAATTTGATACAACTCGCAGATATTGCTTGAAATCTTCAGAGAATTCTTTTCAAACTACTCGCTTCCTAGCCATGTTGCCAGCTCTTAGAACCGGTCCGAAAGTTTATTAAATAGATTTCCTGAGATAGCCAACTGTTTCTCGAAGATTCTCTCGAATTTTCCTGCATCTAGACGTTCTTTATCTATTTAATTGGGCATTGGCTATCAGAGAAAAGAGAACTCTCTGGAAGCAAAATCTGGTGAGCGTCCAATTTTCAGAATTTTGAGCTTAGGTTAATTGCTTCACATTCTCGTTGTGTGCGCGTTGTAGTGAACTTTTTAGAGTGGTCATCACCTTCAACCTTTCCCGATCATCTCCGCAACGTTAACGAAATCTTGGAACCTATAAGATGCCTATGCGTTTTCTCGAGCTTTAAGGTAATAGATTTGTCAGAATGTTTTAGAAAATTCCATGAATATTCTTTATGAATAGTAATGCGATAAGAAGGCTACGCAGAACACTGAACTAGCGTTAGCTACATATCCTAGTTCTCCAGGTTGTTGGTATTGTGGTCATATGCAGTGGAGTCAAAAATCAAACGGTATAAACAGCCTCATTATGGTTCAAACGAACTTTGGACTCGCAGCCCTCACTCAAATGTTTTTTTGATAACATCTCGGGCGAGAAGCCCGCAGTCGAGTAAGAATAAACTGATTGAAAAGATCACTGATGCGTAGTCATAATTTGCGGTTTAACGAATAGTGCGTGATTTTTATTTATGGCTATAACTTCAATATAAGGCATGGACTGGACAACTGGAACTGTAGGCCTCGGAAATCCAGCAAGTGTGTTGTCCTACTTACTGTTCTGTCGAGTGGTCGTAACGTGGCAAGAAATTGGTATAAAAATGTAGGCCGTTGCCAGTTCTTCCTAACATTTATAGCGGTCGGCACACCTGCTTTTCCATTAACTGTAGGAGATTACTGCTAGTTGGTAAGTAGTTATTGCCAATCGTAAGTATATACTGCCCATCATAGGTTGATATTGCCCATCATACATTGTTAGTGCCCATAATGAGTTGTTATAGCCTATCATGAGTTGTTATAGCCCATCATGAGTTGTAATTTTCCATCATAGGAATTTATTGCTCATCGTAGGTAGTTATAGCCAATCGAAGGTAGTTATCGTCCTTCGTAGATAGCTACCGCCAATTGTAGGTAGCTATCCCTGGTCGTACGCAGTTATTGTCAATCGTAGGTAGATATTGCCAATCGTAGGTAGATATTGCCAATCGTTGGTAGATGTTGCCAATCGTAGGTGATATGGCCAATCGTAGGTAGATATTGCCAATCGTAGGTTGTAGTTGCTAATCGTAGTTACAGCGCGGTGCAAAGAATGAAATTATTAGGTAAGTGAAACACATGAGGGAAACCTACAAAACCTTATTTGATGCTGAAAATGTCATCTACCAGAGGTGACTTTCATTAGAAATCACTTCGTTTAAAATACTTCAGTTTAATGCTTCCCATTTGATCATATATTCAGCAAGTCTATTGTGAAAACTATGCATTGCGGAGGCGCAATGTGTTCTCTGAGATAAAGGTGAAGTTCTCTTCAAGCTCACGTCTCGAGCTTGACCGAGTTTGTCGGTCTGGTCTGAAGCACAGGGCTTCCCAGTTGTCTTCAAAACGATACTCAACACTTTGACTCCGATTCTCCACACAGGTAAAATTACGTGCCGAAAAATATCTCTACTGTGAATTTAAAAATGAAACATTTTGGTTTCGCAAATTCGGTTACTCTATTAATTTTCTTTCTAATCAGAATTAGCTTATTCGATTGATGAGCACAAATTTGACGAAAGCGCGAAAATTTATAGTATACATAATAGTGCTTTGGTTACATTAGGTTAGGTTAGACGATCGCGAGTACCATATATGACCCAATCCGGAGGCAAAGTGTTAAAGCCGAACGTTGTCAACTGTTGCCAGCCGGTTTCTGCTGGTTTTCAAAGACCGTTTGCTGTTATTCATACCATTTCAAACTGCATACTTAATGTGTAAGGTTTCGATAAATTCACAATTGTCCCCAAAACAGTCCAACCATTGTGAATCGCTTCTTTTGTTGGTGACTGCTATTAACAATTTACAAGAAGCAACTTATTGTTCATTAATATGAATCATTTTATATTGCTGTTAAATAGTCGCTGTTCATCGAGCACTTTTACAACCTCTTGCTATCCTTTACCAGTATTGACCAGCTTCTGTCAGCTGCTATTAGCGAATGAGAAGTGTTTCAATCCCTGCTAAAAGTTTTTAGTGCATGACCACTGTTACTTGCTGCTGCTCGCCGCATCTCAGAGACCCCCCGCACTCTCCTCAGTTGTCTTGTATCAGTTGGCACTCCCAACTGCCCGATGTTAGTGTTCCCATTGTCAGTCTGAGTAGTTCCACTACAGTGGTAGCGAATACCATATCTTGTAGCCTCGAGTCGTAGCCCATCTTCCGGTCGCATTTAGCCAGTATGCGGGTGCTTCATGCACTGATTTTGATACATTTGTGGATGCGTATCATTCCATCAAGCCAAGAGAGATTAACGTTTTAGAGGTTCCAGAAAACTTGAGTTGGTCGATATTACTACCTAGACAAACCTCCATGTGGAGGCATAGTTGTCTCACGTCTATAGTCGTGGACGCAGGCGCTCCAATACCCTCCCCCCAGGTGTTCGTCTGCGTGTAATACGTTCAAAATAAAGTTATTTGCTCGATGGCGAAGTTACAAGTTCTTCGTGGAATGAGGCAAAACAGTGCAAGCAAACCCAGGCACCTTTTTCTCCTGGAGGAAGGTTGTCGTCGTCAGACTTGCACTTGTTAAGCGAGCTGAGGTTCTGGCGAGCTCTCTCTACATTCTGTGATAAAGTTTTTTTTTTTTTTGAAGTGGTCAAAACGCATAATCCCACAAGCACCCTCGACTCTTTCAAAACACGCGTTGGTGGCTTATGAAGGGTGTTAGAAACGAGTTTCAGTGAATTATGAAACGCTTAGAAGAGTGTACATATCACAGCAGGCTTTGAAAAAAAGGGAATACGTCTATATGATCTGCCCAAATACTAGCTTGAAATTGTAATAAGTTATTTAGCATTAACCATATATGTTAGTCTGTTGTCCATCATATAAAATGTCAACTCGGCAAAGGCTAGACTATTGTCATTGTTAGCACGTCGACCAACGTAGCGATTGAAGTTAATACTTCATATTGTAATAAATTATTTCGCGCATGGAAATTCAGCATCTGATATCAGCTCCATTCTTGTTCACTGTAGGCTGTCGTGTCTAGTTCAGATCCATTGTAATTCCAGCTCCATCTGTGAGTATGCTCAACTTGCTATGCTCAACGAAACGAACTGAAATTTTCATTTACTTATACATGTTTTGTTGGGGTGAGAAATTTCATTAAACGAATTCGTTCGTAGTAGAAATGTCGAAAAAAGAGGTGCTACACAAATAATTTTTTTCCTTAAGAAAGTACACGTGATTGACTGGAAACTTTTCCAGCATCCAATTCTTGCATCCGGCCAGAATGAAGGCGGACTTTTTCACCAGCCACGCAGCCTCGGACTCGCTGCGAGCTTTTTCGGGATATTTGGCGAGGCAGTGGCTGGTCGGTACACATACCTCGCTGTTTTACGGGCGGGTCCCAAACAAGTTGGAGAGGCCTGGACCATAGTCGTAAATAGGGCATCGAGGCTCGCCTCTGCAATGGGGAGACTGGGAATCCGTGCCATGAACACTGAATTCCAGCTCCGCGCTGCCCAATATGTCCAAGTTGGAGAGCAGCACGCCAGCCGGAGGTCATCATGGACAGTTCGTTAGGTCGCCTCGTCTGCGCCACCAAATGCTAGACTACGATAATTATGGCTTCAGAACAATGAGAAGCATTCGATGCTTGTTATACATATGAATTAAAAATTGGGATGCGAATATTAAGTCTTAGTGTGCGTCATATACTTGCGATATAAAAGAAGGATTCGAGAACACCAAGAAAGTGGAGTTTTACTCGTAGTTCTTCATTTAAAATTGGTGCGCGAGAAGGAAAGTTGAGACAATTAGACTATCGACAGGCCGAAAATAGACTACAGAAGAGCTCAATATCAAGGCAAAGACTTCGACTACATCCAAGTTGAGCTTTTGTATGCCTAATGAAGACCAATATTACGACACAGATGCTAGCCTCAAAGCCGAGCAAGGAATCCAGTATTTCAGACCCTGGCAACAATGAACAATACTGGGCTCTGGCTCGTTAGATCGAGGTCACAGCACGCTCATTCCGTCTGAAGTTCAATTCGCTACGTAGATATTTTAACATGTTGTTTGAACCACAACGTTCCGAATGAGAAAAAGTACTTCGAAAACGGATGGAATTTCTTATATGCTAGTAATCTACATGATGTCGTCCAAAACTTAACCCAAAAATGTGAATTACATTTTAGGCTCTAGACATCGTAACCTGGAACTACTACAAGAATACCTCGGTCAAAAAATTTCCGTATGCTACATTGCCATGAATATTTTGGAGCAGAGGGCTATCGGACTGTCTTGCAACACCAGTTAAAACAAAACGTCGATTCTTCATGATAGTCCAAGTTAAGTTTCAACCACACAAATGATAATGTTTAATTAAATTCGAGGAACTACTAATGTGTGCAGGACTCGAAAAGTTAAATTCTTTATCCCATGGTATTCAAGAAGTAATAGGTGTTGCGGTTACGATTTAACTCGGTCGCGCACACTTATGCTTTCGCTGCCACGCTGACTGAATAGTTTCTTTGTAAAACATAATGGATTGAGATTTTTTGGTTCATTGTACTACTCTGCATTTATATTGAGACAATAGAGAAAGTGATAACATAACTGCTTTCAGAGCTTACGGTTTCGGCGACCGCAGCATTCGACGTATCCAAATATTACCGCGCTTTTCGTTACATCTTCAATGAAAAACGAAGGCTTACTTTAGATTGGAGAAACCCTTACCATAGGCTTGAAAATTTTCATACATGCATCATAAAATTTTTCATTCAATGGAAAGTTCTTCGAGTCACCCCCAAAATGTATTTCTCTTCTTTTATTTTGAGCATTGCGCATCGGCGACCGAATATGTGTAAGAGAGTAATTACAGTCAATATTATCTGAAAAAAGAAGCCTGCCGCTACGCTAGCGCCGTTTGGAGTTTATATTCCCTGCCCCAAAATATACTCGGTTTGATTCCACATAGTATCTTGAATTGTGTGAGATAATGTTAGTTTTCCTGCCTGTTTCGAGGGTTACTAGTTTTCTGGTAGTTTATAATTATTTAGGTGCTACCGTTAGAACGCCCGAGAACTTTCTTTGCTACCTTCCTTTCCTTGAGAGTTGTTTGCCGTCCTTGGCTTATATTTTCTGCTTAATATAGCACTTACGGTCCGAGACACAAATTTCCTGCTGTTAACCTTTATTAATTATTTCCAATACTTTTTACCGTTAGTTTTCAATGCCTTACAACTACTGACGCGTGAGGGATGTGAGGAATGTGCGGTTTAAGTTTCCTTTCCCAAGGAAAATACTCTGTGGTTACGTGAAAATCAGTGCCTGAGCCGGGCGTCGAACCCTAACTTGCCAGCTGCGATGCTATCGCGCTAACCAGTGCGCCATGGAGCCCAACTGCCCTGGCGAAAACATTTCTCCACAAATGGCCCATTCAATGAATTATATCACTCTCTTAATCTCACCCATTCCATTTTCTTCCCTCTCTACACTTTTTCACTCTCTTCTACAAATTCGCTCACCCCCTTAACTGACTCATCCTTCTTCTCTTAGCCATGGCTTTCTCGCCCTCGCCCCAGACTGCCTCTTCGCCCGAACTCCTCCCTCCTCCTTCCTGTAATATATTTCGGGAAACTTAGTAAGCAAGCATAGGTTTTGGGAGCGTGTGGAAGCGCAGCAGCTCGGTACTAAGTTCTGATCTTTAGGCATAGCTGATGGTCTCCGCCGATAACTTTGCTGGAACCTCTTTGTGCAACAACCCCCTCCTTTGTTCAAGTTCGGCGGAGATGGGTGGATGGGAGAGGGAGGTAGAGGTGGCAGAGTTGGTGTTAGTGATGTTGTTCGCGTTGATACGTTGTTGTTGTTGGATGTCGTGTTCGGTTCAGAGCTTGTTATTGTCACAGCAGAAGTTGATCGCTAGAGGACTTTTGGGGCGGCTAATCATACGATATTGTATCGCTGAATTCAATTTTGCTGGATGAGTAGCTAAAAAGTGTCCATTAGACAGTGGTATTGTAACTGTTAATAAAGGGCAATATATAGTCGTACGCGGTCGTACGCACTTATAGTTCCCGTTCGTTAAGATCTAAATTGCGAAATGATCATTAGTTAAAGTCTTAGTCATACACCTCGAATGAGTTCCTAAATTTTTAAATATTTTTCAGTAGCTCTTTTTCGTTCTGAGAAAGTGTTTGGCTGATTATATGCTGCAATTGTTACCTGTATACGTGTACTCTCTCTCAAAAAAAAAATTCACCTATAAGCAATAATTATCGATAATATTTTTCACATAAATTACTTATGATTTAGGGTACTTGCTTCTTTATCGGTTTTCCTCAGACGACTACAAAATCAATGAAAATCTTCCAAGTTGATTATCTTGTAAATGCCATAATCAACATTAGTTATTGGTTAGCACATCTAGATTTTCAAGTGAAAAATTGCTTTCGTTGTTGGTTATGAATGTTTTTGCAAAAGTCTAGAAGACTAAATACCTTCAATTATTTTTTAATCAAAGGTAAAATTTAACTAATTTATATTTCAATTCGTTAGCCCAACATTCGACAGCTTGTCTGTAAGAATAGGTGTAAGATTTCCACCTGACATTACGTTTTTTCTGTCTTCAGCTTACGCCGTCAATTGAGTGGACTATATGTGCACTCACTGGAGCTTACGATGTTTTTTTTCAAGATTTACGTCAGATAATCTATGGAGTAGTGAGAGCGCATATTATGCTCCTATATTCGTATACTGAAGCGAACTGCTTGCGAGTGCTTATGTATTTGGGAACGCATACTGAATTACACAGTGTGAGGGGGCAATAGATATAATTTATTGTAAACTTTGTGGATTACTCACTTTTTCAATTCCCTCCTGTCTCTGTATTAGACTTTTGCAATACCTTCAGAGGTACTCTGTGTAAGGAAATAAGTTCCTGTATCCGTGCTGCAGGTATTGTGAAAAGTGGGTGCCAATTATTTTTCTATAACTTATCCACGATGTAGAGAAATTACTGGACAATAATTGGCCTTGAGCAATATTTTTTGCAAGGAAAACATATTGTAAATCATGAGTGTTTACTCAAGATGTAACAGGAAGTTATAAAAAAACGAGTTACAATATTCCATTGTCTATTTTGTGCCGTCAAATTTAAAGGAAAACAGCGAGATATGAATTACATCCTCTGGTCTTTCAAATAAAGGTTTTTACTCTGCTCAGAGATACGAGACTAGCGCCTAACTCAACTGCGATTTTCGGTTCTTTAGTCGAAAAACTTGACCTTCCTGCAGCGCAGAGCTGCTGGCATCTCATGTGCGTAGTGTCTAGTGTCGTGGAAACGACTCCCTCGCTGTGCACGGTAACTTCCCCCTTTTGTTCGGGGTAGTTGATGCCAGCGTGCATGCTGGAGGGAACGTTTAGGCGGTGGAGTTTCCGGCAGCACCGACCGAGACCGCCCTCTGGGAAATTCTGGCGAAGCACCTTTCATTTGATTTACGACAGGAGCTTACGGGAGCTTAGTGCTGCAAATATTACTAAGCTTACTAAGGTGCTGCCGCTCTCTCTTTTTATTTTATCCACTCTCTCTTCTGCAAACTGTGAGTTTACGCGTGGGATTATTCAGAGCTTAGTTTCATTAGTTAAACTCGGTTCAATTTAGAATTTATCGCTCATTTTTTTAACTTTTTTTCAACGCTCGTAATCTATTTTTGCAGTCTCTCACTGTTTTACTGGTTTGTTTATTTCTCTGATCTCTATTGAAGTCGCTATTTCACTCAGCCTTGTTTATTCAACCTTCTGTATATTTTCCATTTATCTTTAACTGCGCCAAGTTTCCTCGTTTGTGTAGATTATTTTTGTGAATTCTTTGTTTCATGATACTATATTCAATTAATACAACATCATAGACTCAGCAAGAAATAAGTTCACTGTATGATACAACAACTGCTTTGGACCAGTTGGATGCGAACATATTTTCAAACTCTTTATTTTAATGTACTGGATTGACACTTAGAAATAGCTTTAATTGAAGGAGATAAACGTAATATGCACCTGAAACCTCAAACTGTTCGTTTATTAATTTGAAATAAGCACTATGTAGAAGGATCATTTCTATTACGAGCCTCTAAATTCTTGCTTTGGTATTTCTTTTGAAAAAGAATTCTCAGCCATTCATTAGGTTAATAATTCAAATGCTTCAATAACTATTTCCATCATGGAGAATATTTCATCCCTCATGAAAAGTGGAATGATTAAATAAGTGTTAACTAGTAAGAGCGTTACCGAGTGTGTATGGAGAAAAACGCAATAATTCACGTAACGCATTTTTTGGACAGATGTTTGACAAGTGTGTGGCTGTGCGTTGTCATACAGCAAAATTAAGCCATTCTAATTGACGAATCTAAGAGGTCTCGTTTCAATTTTTCGTGCAAGAACTCAATTTCTTAACGATTTGAGGCTGATTTTATTATTTCAGCTGAAGCAAAATTTGAGCAATGATTCCTTAATCGAACTGAAGAATAAGTAGGGCTTTAATTCGAAAACAAGACTGGACTCATACTTATTCGATACCAGCCAACAATAAGGGTTTTGTATCTTGGTGATGCTTGCAACATCCAAAATTATCCCAACAAAACTGACAACTGACCTATACGCCGGACTCGTCTTCTGTCATCACGTCGTCTCTTTTCGCTGGACACACTCGTATTGCTGATCTGATTTTTATAAAGACTATATCCTCATCAGCAGGTCGAAGCTGTATATCTCTTTTAGAATTTTCCACTACAAGTTTGCCTGAATGGATATACCGTCTTTTAACATTTTCCCATTTTATTGAACTTGCTAATATTTAAGTAAAACAATTTGAAATCGATATTCAGTTCACCCCTTCTTAAAAAGTGCACGATCGGTTCCAGCAAAGAACCGATCTACGAGTTAACTACTTATTTGCTTCTCATCACAGGTTCCGTTAGTTTCTTATGACACGAATACTTTCCATGTTATTTGCTGCTCCCTCCAGTAGGTGCCGATCTATGCAGGAGAAGGCTGCACAGTACAAGCACCCGGACACGAGGATGTGGCGGGACAGGAAAATCCGTTGCTTCTGATTAGTATTAGACGAAGCAACACAAAGGCATTTGTAATTCTGCAGTGCTTATGGAAGCAATTCTCATAAGTTTCAATTGGCATACTCAAGAGTTTTATTTCATATAAAAATATAGTCAGGTAAACTTTCAGTGCGGTAAAATGTCCGTGTACGCATTGCAGCTTTTGGAAATGCAAGGTGGGGCAGGAGGTCCCACTCAGGACGAGCACTTCCCTCAGTTGTAGTGTGTACGTGTTACGGAGCTTTTTCAACTGATCATGTGGTGTCATTCTACACGGTACAAAAATAGGGTGCGCTATTTGGCTTACTTCCCTTTCACTTAAAATTGTGTGTAAAAA
The DNA here is from genome assembly GCA_014899125.1 of Orchestia grillus. Lineage (NCBI taxonomy): Eukaryota > Metazoa > Arthropoda > Malacostraca > Amphipoda > Talitridae > Orchestia > Orchestia grillus. The sequence continues at coordinate 14,888 of VOMN01006480.1, read as the reverse complement.
GCAGAGTGGGCACGAATATCGATAGTCCCGAAGACCTATTTAGAGTTTGGTACAGGATGTTGAAGCGTAAAATTTTGCTCGGTTGGGCTGGGGTGACGGTTGTGCGCAATGAATTGTCGACCAGCGCCAGCGATGTGAGCGTTCTACTAGGATGACAAATTTCTCATGAATAGCCCCTCATAAAATTGTGTGCTCTTGGAGCGGCTAACGTATTACTCTCGCAAAACAGTGAACTTAAAAGCCTTTTCGTCAACGGAATATTTTTTTTTGCGTTGCATTTTTACCCCGTCCAACACTTCCCGTAGTGAAAGGTCCAGGCCATCCATAAGGTTTCTTTATCGAAATTTTGAATTAAGTAGAAAAATGCCAACGGTAGGACAGCGACTCGTGCTAAGATTTAGAATTGAATTTGCAATGAGATTTAGCATTTCGAGCTCAAAGTGACATGTATCTTTCACTACAGGGTTCACACGCTTGACGATTGAGTGACAAGAAAGACTCACAATATCTTTGATGAAAATGGTCCAAGAATGGAGAATTGGCTGCGTGAGAGCTTACGTACTTGGGCGAAACAGCGAGAGTAATCTGGCTTTAAGAGAGGCCGCACAACGAAATTCATCTTCCTGATGTCGGGGTTTGAAAGTGACTAGAGTCCTTCATCCAGGCTTGAGTCCTTCATCCAGGCTTGAGTCCTTCGTCCAGGCTTGAGCCCTTTGTCCAGGCTTGAGTCCTTCATCCAGGCTTGAATCGTTTGTCCAGGCTTGAGTCCTATAACCAGGCTGTAGTCCATTCCCTTAAAATCGACTGAAATTCTCTGTGCGCCTCGACTGAGTCCCATTGGAGCTGTTGGGTTGGAGAGTGGGGAGATGGTGCCCCGTCTTATGTAGTGCGAATGCAAATCGATATCGAAAGATTCTGTTAGCCAAGGCAATACTTTCTTTCTATGCATCCACAAATAAACTTAACTTTTCTGTTAATTTCTTTCTCATCAACGAAGGTTATCGTAGATTTTAAATCGTTTTCTGCGAGTTCAGCCTTCATAATAAAATGTTCATAATAAAATTTCATAATAAAATAAATAAATTTCATAATAAAATTTTAGGGTTTGGAATAGACTCCTACCTCATCATGAATATCCCATGAAGAGGTGGCATAAATTCCATCACTGATGTAATTCATGAACGACTCCCCGATGAATAATATCTCGTCCGACGGGAGTAAATTTTATTGAATGGTTCGGTAAATTCCATCGAATATTTTCCTTCCGATTGGGAGCCGTCTGCCTCTCGAAGGCGTGCGTGTAAGCTGCTTGAGTAGCGTTGCAAAATTTTTGAAGCTTGAGCCATCATTGACCATCCGTCAAACTGAAGTTGCTGATGTTCTAAATTGGGAGACTATTTTTCAGGAGTTCCTGCGTGAATTTCTTTGTAATATCCTTTGCAATATTCTTCCTTAACTGCTCATATAGTTTGTCCAAATAAACTGTGATGAAACGAGAATATTATTGAAGTTGTTCTTTTCTCTTTATGATAACGATTCGACGTATTGAAAACCATTTTTATACATACTCAGACTTGTTTTGCTGTATCCTTGTCGCTGATACCTTCTGATTTTCAAGGTCGCAATGTAGTCTCGCACTCCTTTAGATGCAATCGTTAAATAAATACTGATTATAAGTCAGCTCCAAACTCATGTTACAAAGAAAATGAAAATACATTTGCGATGAGCTTTGCGGAATTTTAAATATATTTGTTGATTACGATAATTTCAAAATTAGTTAAATTCGATGAAATAATCTCTGTGGCGCGCCTGGTATTTTTAAACAGTATGCATTCGAGTGCGCATGGACTAGCTATACTTTCTATTTTTTAGTCCGATCATCTCACAATGAGGAGAACAATACTCTTCACAAAAACTTGTTTTTTTTTCCTTCGTTTGATCGAAAGTTCACCTCTCTTCGAATGTTCTGTGATATCTTTGAAGGAAGCCTTTACTTTCTTGCTTTTAGGATTAATATTTTGACAGCTTCTTGCTTGCATGGCTTAGCAGCGCGGAGTGCCACCGGCCTCTTCAGCAGCAGCCGGAAATACGTAGGATTTTATCTCCGTATTCCCTGCAGCCCTCACACAAGACCTCAGAGTTCATGAATTAGACACAGCACGAAAGCAGCCCGAGTCCCTCTCGAACGCAGAGGCACAACAAAGCTTCAGTTTGTGTGAACCTTTTGTTGAAACAAAGGACATTGAAATGTTAGAAATATTGTGGTTTTTCACAGCACGGCTCGATTGAGTCTGTTCACACGAAAATGTTTCCCCCATCACGTTTCTTGATTGAGCATCGTTTCCAAACCGATAGTGAACGACTTGGAAGTATTTAATTAACAATCGGTTGTTACCATAAAAATCTTTATTGGGGGAAAACAACATTCTGTGTGCTTAAATAAGTGTTGATGCTGCGTTATACTTTCTTTGAATATTTAGAAATGAAAGTCATCGCGTGATTTGGTAGCAAAATGGTCATTCACGTTATAATTCACGCATTCAAAGTAATCGGTTTTAACGAAAGAGAATGGAAAGCCGAGTTCAGTAACTAACAGTTCAGGAAATAAATTAACTGCATTTAAAAATTAGAAAAATTATCGGAATAGGCGATGGAAATTATGCAACAATTTTTGGACAACTCTTCCAAATGAACTGTAATAGTATTACAATAAGACGAAGGAAATTCATAACACCTTTTCCTTGCTGCCACGGTACGTATCTCAATATGAGAGGTGACCTGGTGCAGTACGCCCTGCCTGTCCCCGCGCAACGAGAAGTCGCTTGGAGAGAGGAGCTCAGCTTCCCCTCTGACCCGACCGTCACACACATTCAATGATTTAAAGACAAGAATAACTGCAAGAGTACCGGGTGTTTGTTTCAATGATTTAAAGACAAGAATAACTGCTAGAGTACCGGGTGTTTGTTTCAATGATTGAAAGACAAGAATAACTGCTAGAGTACCGGGTGTTTGTTTCAATGATTTAAAGACAAAAATATCTGCAAGAGTACCGGGTGTTTGTTTCAATGACTTAAAGACAAAATAACTGCAAGAGTACCGGGTGTTTGTTTCAATGATTTAAAGACAAAAATAACTGCAAGAATACCGGGTGTTTGTTTCAATGATTTAAAGACAAGAATAACTGCAAGAGTACCGGGTGTTTGTTCTCTGGAGTTGTGGAATTCGAATGTTCTAGAGCGTGTAGCTCAGGCCTGAGCTGAGGAGTCTTTTCAAGCTCATAATATGTGTTTACAGAGCAAATCATTCGCTGGAAATTAGGTTATGGATCAAAAGAATACCATGCGTCCAATCTAATAGTAAGCTGATTAGAAATATAGGAGTATATGATTTACATGTGTTGTCTGGGTACAGAATCAATGTGAGCTTTGCGTAAAATATCAGAAAATAATAAATCTATTTAATAACGGCAGAGTGTTTTTAGGTGTGCTAACATGCCCATGTTCCACATTAATTAACTTCACGTAAATTTTCATTTTCTCCTCTCGGAAGTTCTTATTAAACTTTGCATTCAATATAAATTTTCAAATTTCAATTTAATCACATTACTGTATTTCATGGGAATTTGGTCCGTCTAATCATGCTCAGTTTATTTTTGAACAACCGAAAACTGTTGAATTTACAGAGTGAAATGCGTCTAGGATAACCGCTGAACATTTTCTACACCGTTGAGCCAGCTGCTTATTATTATACGAACAGAGGCAAAGTTTTGAAAAACATTTTCCCCAATCGTCTCCACTTACTTCCATTCTCCAGTTCTAATTGGTGTTATTTCATCCAATTGGCCGATATTTCATCCAATTATTGATCCGCACAGTATCGCCCTTTGTATATTTGCATTATAAGTAATTTCTAATTAGCATAATTTGCATACCATTGGGCGCGCAGCATTTCCATTATACATGAGACCTGCAAAATTCCTGAGCTAAACAGCAGAGAAAAAATGAATTGGACCTGCCTTTGAAAAAGGCTAAATTTGTCGTCAGAGGGTGGCAGCGCTGGCGAGCTGAAAATGTAAATTAGAAAATCGATTGGGTGGAACTATAACGCAATAACATGGAAATAGATGAATGCAAAAGGAAAGGTTGTAAAATCGTTTACGACGGAATATGTTTTTAAAAGTGTTCGAGAAATATTAGTACCCGTAAATTCAGAAAAAAACTCTTGTGTTCAACTTCGAGAACCTTGATAGTAACGCTGAGAATTAGCTCGTCAAATCTCCAAATGATAACTCCTTTCACAGTTTAAATTTACATTTTTCTTCGTATCTAATTTGCTCTTTCAAAGCTGAGAAATCTTGATATTCAGTTGTACTTCCGCTCCAGTGAACTTAACCTTTTTAGCGGAATGCTTCGTACTTTAAACTCGAACCGGACATGGACCTCCATTTTATGAACAGATAGCGAGTGCAATGGTCGTCACTGGGCGGGAGAGTCGTTCCCGTAATGTGGTATTTCTTGTATTTCTTGTCCTGACCTGAGGCGAGGTGGTGCTGATACGCACTGCTGAGCAAAGGTCGGTGAGGTTGTTTGTACAGCTGAATGTGAGGTTGTTCTAGCTGTATTCGTTGTAACTCTACATGTACATTTAAGAACAGCTGAATTTAGTTAAGTTAGTACAGCTGAATATGAGGTTGTTGTAGCAGAGATTGTTGTAACGCTACATGTACATTTAAGAACAGCTGAATTTAATTACGTTAGTACAGCTGAATGTGAGGTTGTTTTAGCTGTGTTTGTTGTAACGCAACATGTTCATATAAGCTATGCTCGGGTGATCATTTCATTCTTCCAAGCTTCTTCTTCCTTATCACGCTAACATCAATATCGTGCTGTGTAAATAACTACTCTGCTATGTTGGATATTTGACGAGGGGAAAACCTTTGGGACTTGTAATCAAGGATCTTGACCAGAGGCTGTAGTGCCGTGTCACCTGCCGAAATTTGTCGTTTATTTTTTTATTATCATTGATTATTTCTTGTTGAAAAAGTGTTAATTTCTTAAGTCTCGTTGCTTTCATATAATCTTAAATATATCACTTTTGTCTTGACATTTTCGGTTTCATCGCTCGCCATAATACTTTTCCTAGCTATAAGCCTAAAATTGTTGGGTCTAATAACTACTTGTCAGATTTCTTCGAGCTTAGACATGGCTCAGCAATTTGGTTCGTTAGACGAGAGCAGTAAAGTTTGCATTTTCTTTTACTTTCTGCACTGACATGCAAAAGGTGACTGGAACTCAGAAGTTTCATGTAATGCAGAGTCATCCTAAATTTGTACTAATCCTATTTCTTCGATTGAAGCACAGTGATGGAGACATATCGTAGTTGCTATCGTTAGAAGGTTAAATGTATATACGGACTTGAAACGATCACCTCTGCAACACGATAACCATCTTTACTGCATTATTGCAGTTTTTATTGTACGAGTGAAATAACTTTAGGTATTTATTCAAGCCCAGTTCGATGCATGTTATTCTGATAGATGGAATAAGCTACAGCCTTACAGCGAATCAGATTCGAGGAACTATCTACACAGAACTATCGGATCTAGCGTAATCCATGTCAATGGCGTGGCGAGCAGGGATTGCAAAGTTTGTCAAGCTTCGATTATTCAATGGTCCAATGGATACACTGAGATTGATCACGAAAAGAATTCTCGTACTGAGCTCAACTGGAACCTAAATCTTGACGAGGAAAGCCGGCATACTTACGCTGGAATCAACTAGGTAAGAGTCTAGGCATGTATGCCTCCCGTGTGGACCAGTGAAGAGCAAGAGCACGGAATTGGACGGACTTGTAGCGATACGCGGTCGCATAAGGGAGGCCGTCATACATGTCATACATGGGGGAAGTAATACATGCAATGATTAACTACGTTCGGAAACAAGCTCTGTGTTGAGAAGAATAATATGTGTGCCGGGTACTTTAACACTTTGACCTCGACGTGCGCCATATATGGTACACACGATCATGTAACCTAACCTAAAGTAATGAAAAAAAGTACTAACATATATGAATACAAATTTTCAAGTTTTCATGAAATTTGTGTTCATTACTCGAAAAAGCTAGTTGGGATTAGGGGAAAAATGAATAGGATAACCAAATTTGTGACAGTAAAATACTTCAATTTTAAGCCCACAGCGGAAATTTTTGTCGACATGAAATATTTCCTGCGTGGAGAATCGCAGTCAAAGTGTTAATAATTTTTTTGTACCACATGTTTAAGGTTTCCGTGCTTACAACTCTGAAGCTTTAAAAAGTGTGGACTTGTAATCTAGGTTACTGCATCCTACGTCCGTGCATATTACTTCAACGGAGTTATTTTTTTTTCATTTTAACTAATCCATGAACCAGATTTTCCGGAGCGAGTGGTCGTGTACTCGAACAAATATTGGACCTCGTTTAAATTTGAGCTCTCTAATGAAGGCTTTCGTAATGAAGCCTATTCTTTTTGGAGGAAAAAAGCCCTCTAGAAGGATATTTTAGCTGGGATTCAAGCATTTAGTGTTACGATAGTCGCCTCATAAACTATACGGTCATAAAATCGCTGCGTGGATCACAAAACGTGAAGTTTAAGGGCTACGTAAAATGAGCTCATCAGACAAAAAATTAGTCACCTATTGTTTTTTGAGGGTATATCATCAAGGAGGAGAAGGGTCTCATGTTCTGGGTCTGTTTCAACACCACAGAAGGGGTTCTTTCAGTTGAGGTATCCATCCAATTGAACCAACATGAGCATGGCTATATTAAGGTACTAGATAACGAAGTTTTGCCATTTGCGCAATATCTGAAAGCAGAAAGGCATGTTGCTTAGCCTGTTTTTCAGGACTTAAACCCCCAGGTGCATCGGGTTATCGGGTTATTGGCATGACAATCATTCAGGATATTTCAGGCATTTAGATTGATCAGCTAAGTCCCCAGACATGAATCTAATAAAAATTAGCAAGACCACTTGGAAAGACGAGTCATGCGTTTAGAGGATCGTCCCCGTACTGTGGCCGCGCTACGAGATCACTTGGTCCTAGAATGTTTTAAAATCGACCATGTGTACATTGGAATATTTGTATACTCAATACGGCGCAGAATTGCCGCCGTTATTCGAGCTCCTGGAGATCCTGCACGAAATTAGTAGCAGGTGAACAATTTTTTGAACCGGGGTCTTGTTTAGTATTACAATCATAGGTAATCACAAACTCTGTGAGAGTGAAATGAAAGACAACTTTTTATTCGCGAAAAAATGCTATCAGTTGCATGAATTAATTTTCGTTGTTCCATTGACCGCCTTTTAACTGAAAATTAAATAATTAAAAGCATCTCCTTAACTACATTGAAAGTACCGTAAGAGGGAGACGTTCAGGTGTTTTGTATAACTCAACAAAATTGGAACTATACCTTGGTGTAAATAAATACTGTATGTGTTTAAGTTGCTCTTTGGCAAGTATTAAATAAATTCAAATTCATCTAAAATGGAGTTTAGGATCGATTTACTAAACTCATAAAATCGAGAGTAGTACGAGAGTAATAGTAATATGGTATCAAAATACGTGTTCAGTGTGTGCTAATATCTTTATAAATTTCGCTTAAGTCTATGTATTGTACTTATTTGATTATATTTCATTCTGCATAGGTACGAATTCATGTAAGAAACTCAAAGCGATGTCGATTGAATTATCAGTCTGATATTATGATCGATATAATTATTTTCTGATATCAACCAGCATTTCATAGAGCGCCAAGAAACCTACATTGCGTTTGCGGTAGTCACCGACTAACGGCAATCTTGCGACCGCAGGTGTTCACGAGTGAGGGCAAGAGATACGTGAGCACGGTGGACCCAACCAGAAGCAACTGGACCAGGTTCCTACGGCCAGCCCCGGACAGGGAGGCCGCTAACTTGGTGGTGGTGCCGCGACCTGTGCACGACTTGGGTGAGTTGGTCTGGTCTTGTAGTCTCGTAATTAATTTTGATCTACATAATTTCGTTGTAACATGTGATTACTGCCGGAGTTGTTTGGTATGTGGAATCGCGGCTTGTGACTCGAGATGTGCTAGACTCTCATTGGAAATAGGTGATTATACTCAACTTTTCGGAGGCGTAAGACGGAGGTACTAGTACGAGGATTCGTAAATTGAAGATGTGATAGTGTGACTTGCAAATAGAAGTTGTATGTATCGTGACCTTGAAATAATCATATTCTGTGTAGTGAACTGTAATTTAAAGTAACGTGCAATTGTGAGACCTGCTGATGGTGCATACTGGCTTTTAAATGAAAAGCTGGCATGAAATTGTGACCTGTTAGGGTAAACGCTAAGTGGTCAAGATCAGATTTCAGGTCTGTCTCGACTTCAGTGAGCCATTTGCGCTGCCGTATGGAGAAGCCAAAACCGCTTCCAGAAACGATGTTGCGCAATGAAAATTTGGTAAAAATATGCTTGATGATTAAATATACATTAAGATATGAAAAAGTGGTGGCAAAAGACCGAAATGCTTGAGCTTAAATGGAAATATCTTGACGATTTATTTCCTAAATCTCTTATTTCAAGCCCAAACTTTGGCAAGCAGTTGGCGATGACGAGTGATGTAGACCAAAACGACTCCTCGAAATTTATTTCGAGATACTTTATTTTAATTTTTACCACCCATTGTACATATTTAAAAAGGATTGGAAGGATTCAAGCAAATTTTCATTGACTTTTTAAACTATTCTTCGTGTAGTTTTTTCCTCTAGCGCCCCCTCAGGGATTAGGCTCAGCATATTCTAGGCCATGGGATTAGGTTTTCTATCCTATGCTATGTAGACCAGCACCACCACTGGGGCACTGTTAAGCTACCTCAGCTTTAGATAAGCTTTCAGTTCTATTGTTCGTGCCTATTTTGCTTCTTTTGCTTTCATCCTTTCTTTCCTTATTATTTTCTATCTTTTCTTCTTCTTCTTTCTCAACTTGCAGTTTCTATGTGCGGAGGATTTTGTGTGGGAACACACCTTGTGCATAGTTTCCCCGTTCTCCAAATCCATACTAATTGGTCACTACTTTTTTTTTGCAATATAGTCAGAGTTACTAAAGCGTTGCTATCCTTACTACTACAAATACTATATACGTTGATTTTGAAAGACAAATTAATTTCCCAAAAATTCCGTCAACATTTTGATCCACCCTCGCACATCTTTACTCCTTGATATCCATTTCAATGGATCCAACCACAAGTATCCCTATCGTCTTTATACCAATTGCTAATTCCATGTGCTTCATTTGCTAGCCTAGGTTCTTAGGAGGCCTTGCATCGTAAATCATTTCATTTGCAATAACGTCCACGTTATTCCTTCCAAGAGCATCGCTTCAGATATTCTTGAAGAAACTCAATATTTCCTACGTTAACTCGTTCTCTTCGTTTTTTCTCTATTGAGGCAAATGGCAGTTCAGTAGCTGAAAATGAGTGGCTTCAATGTGCAGGGTTTTAGTTGGAAATAGAAATATTCAACCCAGTATTCTAGGTCTATAATTCAAACGTCGAAAACACGGAAAGTCACTGTGGAAGAAAATCCAAATTTGTCATTAAAGATTGGCATTACAGACACAGTGAGCATTAGAGAAATGTTGCAATAGGATCGCCATTCCCCGTCCTCATTTGGCCCCCGCTTGGCGCCGTGTCAGTCTGGCGGTCGCTGCCCTCTGACGCCGTCATCCGTTCCCCAGGAAGACGCATAGCAGTCGCCGCGCCACAACAACGCCATAAACACCAGCTTCAAACTGAAATATTTGTGCCACTCTTGTGTCGTAAACAGTCGTTTTGAACTGAAATATTTACGTCACTCGTGAACTCTTAAATGCGTTCGCAGGAAAAATCTTTCGGTGCATTCCGCACACTCGACGCTGGGATGCTTCCCAGCGTCGACTGCTACGTGAGAGGTTGCTGTACGAGTCCCATGCTCGTATCAAATGGGGTGAACTATTTTCACTTAAAAATGTGCCTTTCTTATTGAGAATAGTAAAACCTAAGTCAGTATTGGAGGCATCTGCAGAATATTTACGGTACTGACGAATTTTTGTCCAGTGTGATTGGTATGAGAGAGTTCAGTACGCACTTCCAGAGCAATTGGGGGAAATCGCACGCCTCTAAAAAGTGGATCGTCCTCAACTGAAAAATTCCAAAACCTGAAAAAATAAACATGTTTCCCCGTCTACTTTTCTCTCTTTGACCTTATTTCAATCACTGTAGAGGGATTTAATTACTTAAATAATACAAATATACACTCAAGATTTTATTGGGAGGAAAGTACGTGAGTGGTAATAATACAGAAAATGAGAAGCACGAGTGTCTGTATTTTTCTTGCATGGAAGAATATTCTGGCTCAGTAATATCCTATGTAACCACAACAGTTAAGCCACAGTGCAACGCCTTTAACTTACATCTTTTAAGCTCAAGAAAAAATATTAATCCGATACTGAGCCTGCACACTTGACATGTGGAATATTTCAACAAGCTGACTCGAACGAATATTTTAACTTGCAGACTCTAGTTCTGTACTTGATGAGTGGTATTTTGTTGCACGTGCTGACGATATAATGTATTCCAACAAGTTGCCTTCTTAGAACAATTCCACAAAAACTAATTGGTGCATTCGTACGGCAAATATTTTCTTCCCATTGTAATTTAAAATAAAAATTACGCTCGATCGTGCCGAACAAATTATTTTACCATTCTTAAATGTTTATATCTTAATTTTTCATTCAAAATTAAGGTAAATCTACTCACAGCCGCATAAAATGGGATCGAATGCTTACGCAATATTTCGTTCGTTCAAAAAATAAATGAGTTTTCATTGGGTTTTATTCATTCTAAAACTCGAGAGAATTAAGTTCCACCTACAGTGAACATGGAATACATATATGAGTTTACCTCTGTTTTAACACTCCAGAGACCGTGTTTGAACTTTACTACCTCAACTGGCAATGATCAAGTGATGTTAGTCAAATATTATTTAGCTCTGTGTAATGTTGGAATAGTGATTGTCGATAGGAGCTGCACTTGGGAGCAGTATTAAGCTTACATAAATAAATGTACTTAGTGATAACAGACTTCAAAATTAGTGAAACCTAGAGACGTTGTACTGAACGTAAACTAAATTCTATTAAAAATCAAGCGTAAGGGTACAACTTGAGAAAAACTACGAATAATTCATTTTTTCTCTTTTACTCTACGGACTTATGTCCCAGTATTTCACTTACTTCTCCATGCCAGTGTAGTTCAACGATTTATCTGACGCGCCGGTTTTGTGCCCAAACAATTCCTGGCCAGACCGAGAGCAGTAATATTTGGCCGGTTCCACTCTCTGATTCCGCACTTTTGCTGGCTACCTTCAGGGCTCTCTGTGGTGTCCGAGTTCACAGTATTTTCAGAGGTTTTTCTGAGGGAGATAAGCCAACTGAAAAACTTCAGTACTGCACGGCTTTCCCGCGTGGTTTTATCGGCATGGTCGAATTTTCGTGCAACTGGCGAGTTTTTAGAAATACGGTTCTTCAATTTTAAAAAATTCTCTCGTATTTCGTCATTTCAGAAATTTTAAGTTTACAATGAACCCTTACGTGCTGAAGAATGAGCTGAAGTTATTTTGAAAATATGATGTTTATCATGTCACTCGACTTAGCTGAATTACGTACTCATTAAAGTAAATATTAACTCAAGTGACAGTGTTGCACTACATTTATTTTTGTTAGTGTAGTTTTGGAGAGAACATTCGTGTAAAAAGTTGATTTTTTTGTGTTGTGAGGATTTTAGTATTTGTGCCTATTCTTCTTGTTTACTGTGAAGGTGCAAGTTTGTGTAATTGTATCGCTCTTAAATTGGTGGGAATTGATTGAAACAAGTCTTAAGCTTCGGAAAATCAAATTCTTGGAAATAGCCTTGATTTTTCAACAATATCTTCATTTATAATCCTGAGTCAGAGCAGGGGTTCAAAAGGCCTTGAAATTTGAAAAATCCTTGAATTTTCATGACGCCCAAATGTCGGTACTGCACTTGTCTTAAATCAGAAATATAAATGCCCACAAAAACTCTGTTACCAAAAATTGAGAGCTGTAGAATGTACATTGCCTACAAAATTTAATAGCCCACATAAATTATTCCCCAAACCTTACAATTTTCTTCAAATTTTCATTTCTCAAAGATTTCCCCAATTTCAAAACTCAAATTATCATAATCCAATGAAATCCAGCAGCGCCGAACACCTGAAGCTCAAACCAGAAATGAGACAATCACAGAATTTCAGTAACAATAGCATCGCCACTGGTCGGGTGCCAGCTGAGGGAGCAGACGGCCGTCGTCTGCCCGTCATCAGCTGTCGCCTCGACCGCATGGGCCAGCCCTCATTGTTGCAGGGGCCCTTGCAGGGCAGTGCATGATGGCAGGATACACGTGACAGTGCGCACTACCTTTTGGGCCCCATCTCCTCCTTGATTACTTCAGTGTTGCATGTGGTGCAGTTATTTCGGCCTGTATTGCTCCTTGCCTTGTTGCTCCCTCCCAATTGCCATTCGTGTGGCGGCTCCAGGCGATGTTGCATCTTGGGAGGCTGATTGCCTCGGGATTTTGCAGCAAATGGATTTACCAATAGCTACATTTTGCTGCGGGTTATAATGCTGATCTTGATACATATGCTCCTCATGTGTTCGAAAACCACGTATTTTTGCTTCCGATGCGCAGGCTTCTGATGGGCAGGCTTCTGATGCGCAGGCTTCTGATGCGCAGGCTTCTGATGCGCAGGCTTCTGATGTGCAGGCTTCTGATGCGCAGGCTNAGGCTTTCCTTGCTCAGGCTTTCCTTGCTCAGGCTTTCCTTGCTCAGGCTTTCCTTGCTCAGGCTTTCCTTGCTCAGGCTTCCCTTGTTCAGGCTTTCCTTGCTCAGGCTTCCCTTGCAGCGATCAATGGAAGTCGGTATACCAAAGACGTACTGTTCAATAGTCCGCGATCTTTGTAAATTTACTTTTTATGGAATGATATTGCTTGAGAAGATTTTAAACATTCACTGGCGAGTAGTAAAATTATTGCACTCAAAAATGTACGGTACGTCAATTTAACAAATCGCTTTGAGTCTACAAGAGCGGTAGGAAATATGAGTTCTTGAACCGCATCAACTTTAACTCACGTTAAATTCACTTGAATAAACGCTAGACCCAATTCACTTTAATTCTTGACCCTTTGCTATCTCTGTGGATTTCAAAATTCACTTTCTAAGGATGCTGCTAATTTTTCACGAAAAGCTAAATGCACCCTTAACGACAAAATAATCCGGGCTGTAAAGGGTTAAAAACCATGAAGAGGTATTTGTAGGAGCAATATCAACAACACCAACAGGTAAAACCTTTGTGCAAGCATCAGAAAAATCCGTTTCACATTTGTTCCTACGATAAAAAATCAATGGTGGGGCTTCAAGTGTCGGAATCCCCCTAAAATTTGCAAATTATTAACCTGTTTTGATTGAAATCAATTTAGCAAGAAAAAGTTCTTATTGAAATGATCAGTTTTTGACGTGTAACGGAAACTGTAATCCAATAGTGATCCGAGCCCAAAAATGCAGCTTCTGTGAAAGTTATGAGCTTCTGTGACAGACGCTGAAGGAAATTCCCCGTCGTTTTTACACTCCAGAGACGTTTCATCAATCAAAAATTTAGCTGACACTTGTGAGCCTTCATTGTCACTTCAGCATTTGATTTGATAAATACAATCCTGGTAATTGATGAACGATTCCTCCCCGGCACTCTTCTGGAGCCGAGAAAGTGAGACTGGTTGAAGGTTGAATTCTTCTCTCTATCTCAAACTAAATTAATTTTTTTAAGTCTTCAAAACATCTCCAACGTACACGTGTGTGCATCCAGTCTTCGTGATCGTACACATTTTGATAATAGAATCAATTGCAGAATTTCGCTAAATCAATATTTGCAAAATTTTGAAGGTGCTTTGGAGTGTAAAATTTTTGGATTCTCTGAATTACACACATAACATATATGTACATAGTCTGCAATATGACTTCCGTGATGTGTTGAAGGGAAATTTGAGTTCCAGCTCCAGGATAGCACCCCTTGCTTCCTGAGGTACTCAAGACTTCCGTGTCATCCTCATATTGTTAGATACCAACCTGGATTACTGCTGTGAGTTTGAGTGTCATATTACGTTATCATGTATAGCTGCCCTTTGAATCGTCATCCTTTTCTATTCATTCTTTGAAACTTCACTAGTATTTCACAGGTCGCTAAGACTATTTGGGTTGTCTCTTTTTCTCGTATTTTTTCGCTGGTAAAAGTTCTTGCTTGTTGATTCCGTTATTTATTCAAGCGGTGACGCTCATATTCTATGCTCTGGCTCGCTTTTTCGCCCAAGTTAAGATGATTTGCGCTAAGAAGAGCGACTTTGACTCGCAATTTTTTAGAAGCGTGGTTGATAGAAGGAAAACACGGGGGCACAATTGAATTTTTGATGGTAGCTAATATTTCATTCAGGAAGACTCGTAACGCCTCCTTTATTTCTACTTCCAAGAACTAGGATGATAAACCGCTAAATTTAACTCCACAGGTCAGTTTGTATGACTGACCGGGTCAGTTTATATTGACCGTGCTAGTTTGTTTAGATGTAATAGAAACACCTACGTTATCAGCATTTGTGACGAACCTCAGCAGTTATTTTGAAATAACAAATTTCACTGAGAGCTGACTGGCTGACGTATCGAAGAATATGATTCGTATGCATAGTTATGCCGGCTATCATTCACAATGTAACAATGGCTAGCGTGGAGGAGGTATAAGTACGTACGTATCTCAACAAATGAATTCTAAAGTCAT
>VOMN01006474.1:0-10120 GCA_014899125.1 Orchestia grillus | reverse complement strand
GCTAGAAATAATTGATAAGATTAATACGATATGAGGTGACTCAGATCTATTTATTGCACAAATAAGTATTTAAGTTTATCAAATATTTTCATTAGACAATTCAAAGAGATAAGCCATGGGAAACTATTTCTCGCCTACAGAGTAGCAGTTCAAGCTCAATCGGCTCATAAAAAGTCAGAAACAGTGTTCTATCTGCCAGGAAGCCTACACAGATACTAATAGACCCAATTTGCTTCAGTGTGGACATCTGCTGTGCGACGAATGCTGTGATTTTACTGAGTAATGTGTCAACTGCTAAAATCCTGTCCAAGTTAAAACGCGGTTTTATGGGTATGTCTGTATTTTAACTAGTCTTAGAGAGTCTGGATAAATAGACCCGGACAGGTTGATCATAATACACTTTAAGATAGAACTCTAAGGAATAAAACAACAGTAGCTATTTTAGGAAGTGAAAGCGTGTTCAAACTTGTACAGTCTTATCAGGAAAAAGCTACCTTCAAAGATCAAGTCAAAGCCACTGCTAGAGTTCCTTGCCGGGTAGACTTTTCTGTTTAGCAAGACAGGTGTAAGCAACATAGTCAGACCATACAAGTGGGTTTTGGATGCTCCTTTTGACAAATATGCTGATAATGAATATTTGAAAAACAGAATTACAATTTCGCAAATAGAAGTGAATGAACTTTTACTCAGGACAGCATAGGCAATAAGTTGATATTTTAATTAAAATGGCTTTGTGTTTTAATAATTTCTTTTTAAATTTTTATTCTTTGATAAAGTGCTCTATTAAGCATGTTAAAGTGTTTTTATACAAAATGACGTAAAAAGTATTTATGTTTTTTATGTGATACTAATGCTATTTGATATTAATTTGATATTAATTTGTCCATTTAACTAAAGATGCAAGGTCTGTATCCTTCTCCATATGTGAATAGAATATTTCCATATACATATAAGAATGTGCAGAACAATTACAACGCCCGAAACATTTCGATGGCTCCAAAAATGACGAATCCGCCAAAGCTGCAGCACAATAAAGCTGGACATCCAAATAGATCCCCTAGCAAACAATCTCATGCAACAAACTGTAACATTTATTTATATAAATAAGGTGCTAAAAAAACCAAGACTGTTCATCTTCCCTCAACAAGCACTTATGAAAATGAAAAAACTGTTCAATCTCCAGCATTCAAAAGGGAAACATAAAGTAACTCATACTCGAAGAACAACTTACAATAGATGAACAGACAAGAGCCTGAGCCTGAAAGAGCAAATCATTTAATGGCCTAGGTTAATAAGAAAAAAAACTAATAGAGCAATTCCGATTGGAATAAAAACGACAAAGAAAGTAAGCCCATTCAACTTGTAACAAATGATAATATCAAAAATGGAAGGTATTAAAAGAAGGAAAAAAGTCACTATGCATTTTACAATTAGAGGAATTTAATCCATGGTCTTCCCAACATTGGCAACACATGCTATCTTAACTCTATACTTCAGTTCCTTTATTCATGCTAGTGTTTCAGAAAAACTGTTTTAGATTTTGAGCCGAGAAAATCCTACAACATCAAATGCATCACCGTGTTGATCAAGATTATATTCGAATTCATTCCCAAAGACACTGGTGTCAATGGTAGAAAGTAGGCGTTGAAATAACTGTTCCAATGTTTACAGTAAAGGTCCACCTACCCGTTCCAGATAAACTCAATGTAGGACACTTTTCAAACCATGCTCGAAATACTCAACCTAATGAATGAGTAAAATCCTGAATTTTTGCAGCTATTTAAAATATATGGCTTCAAAATCTGCAGAACTTAGAAATGCATTTAATATGCCNAACTAGCAATAGCAAAGTTTAAAGTATAAGAACCTAAATGGCGGAGATTAGCACTACTAACTGAAATCAAAGATAAAGTATTTTGGAAATGGGAGTTCAGGCCATTATGTCGCTTGCAGGAAAATATATCCCTAAGATAAATACTTCCATATTTTGAGCGACTCTTCATATAGGGAGGAAGAACAATTTTATCAGGGCAAAAGCATGATGCAGATTTATGAAAAAGTTGACCCGATTCCGAATCAAGTAGAATTTTCAAAAAAAACTTTTTGAATCCATGATTCTGTCCCAAATGATTTATTGGCTTTGTTTATGTTTAGCTTTATTAAACAGTTTTCCAATTTAAACTTATTTGTTATGATCATCTTAAGATGGGAAGATCAACCCTCAAATGCTCATTCTCGCATTTTGAGACAAGAGCATGAGCAAGAGCGATAGGCCATGAAGGGATGATTTTAGTAATTACAGTCTTAGTAGCTGAGTTTTAGTAATTTGAGTTTTAGTTCGAAAAATAAATAAAAATCGATAAAGAACGGCAAACATGATCAAATGTTTTATCTCTATTTTGAGACTTTAGAGCTGTGCAGACTAAATCAATAATAAGCCAGCCATCATTGTTGGTGATAAGTTTTATAGGCTTTGATGTTGTACTTTCTTCTGTTCTACATGTACAGCTTAGCTATTTTTAATTCTATATATACCTGCTTAGCTATTCATCGGAGATTCAGGATTTGGAAGCAGTAGTAGGATATTCAGGTATTAGATTTTCTACCTTACAGTTGCTTTGATATCGTCTTTTTTGAGTTCTTTGTGGCAGATGCTACCAGCCGCTCCAATATTCGGATGAAATATCCTCTTCGGCTCAGCAAACTTGATAATAACCCTTTCTGTTGGGTATTCTTCTGGAAACTAGACAAAGAACTTCATTGGTTCCCCAAAAAATGGAGTATCTTTCTGGAGTTAGAAACATTTTACGGAAGGAGTTAGATAACAAGTCCAACCATTGTCATTGTGAGTGTAGACTTTCCAGTTTTCCGGCGGATTATTTTGGATGTCTTTTAACTAATTGGCGATTCTCTTATGCCGAAGGGACATGAAATAAGTGTTAAATACTTTTTAAGAAAATAATTCAGCCTATTTCTATGAAAGTATGAAAGTGTAAAATTTTTCATAACAAGTATTATTAAAATGTCTAAAGTGTCTAAAAAGTATTAATCGATTTCTAGTAAAAAGTATTTAAATATTAGCGCTTATAAATTGTCTTTCACATCGGTAGTATCTTAATAATAAAAAAATCTAACAATGAGTCAAAACTTGATTTACATTTCCGATGCCAGCCTTAAGCAGCTGATTGAAACGCAAGGAGTGAGTAAGGACTACTCATTAAGTCCAAGATAATTTTAATTCATAAAATGCCCACCTTGCCAAGATAACTACTCCGCTGATCGCAAGGCTGACTTGCTAAAATGTGGCCACATTATCTGTGCAGAGTGCAGAGTGCAACTAAAAAAGTGCCCTCATTGTCAAAAATAAATATAGGTTAAGATCATAGATTTTTGGCCAACCAACACTCAGAGCAATATCTAAGAAAATACCAATAGAAAATACAACTTTACTATTAGAATTGGGATTGATTCGAGAAATCCTCTTATTTTGAATGACGTCAAGGGGACAACTACGATCTAAAAAATTCTCTGCGGTTGCAATGACTTCCAGTACTTCCTGTCAATTACAAGAGGCGGAACACATGTGGTAATATGTGGTAAATCTTTTATGTATTAAATCATTAAAACTTACCAAGTCAAAGATCTATATAAGTTGAGAATTCAGCTCAGAACAGACAGAGGAAATTCCATTGACGTTGTTGACAGGAATTTAGGAGGAAGTAAACAGAGTTCGGGAAATTGAAATTGATGCTTAAATACAAATGCATATTTATTAATTTGCCCATTTTTAACCTTTACAAATCATTAATATAAATTCTTTCTATTATGACAACCAAATATAAAAAGTATTTAAATATTTTGTATCATGTTGACGGAGTCATTGATGAATTCTTAACGAAACCAAGAGATTGGACTACCCAACCAAGGAGTGACATGCTTTTTGAACAGTGTACTACAAACACTCTATGCGTGTTGCACTTTAAGGACCATCATAAGTGAAAGGAAGCTTTAGGATGAGGAGAAAGGTCAAAGCACTCCTGCAATTACAGCTGCTCTGAACAACATTTTCATTGCCATCCAGAACAACTCAGCTCTATCAGAAAAAGATAAGCTTATCAAAAGCTTCATTGATGAGTTTAACCACAAAGCTCCAGATCGGGGAATCTAGTTTTTCCGGCAAAACGACTCTCTGCAGTTAATCATTTTGATCTTGAACGATTTATAAGACTAATTGGGACCCCATATCTCATAGTTGTACACATCCGATGTGGACATAATTTGCCAGCACTGCGACATCACTATTTAAGAAACTGCCATTTTAATCTTTAGAACTAAATAGACCTGCCCCAACTGCAAAAAATAGGCCAAACTACACTACATCAGCTTCCCTACCTTTTTTATTGTTATTGGCAGTTAGAACCAGAAGTCAACCTGCCATTTAACAAAAGCTAATTAGTGCATACAATAATACAAAGTAAAAGGCAAAGTATTTTATTCTGGATCTGGAGTTTCAGGCCATTATATTGCTTCACGGCTTGAAAGCGAAAAATCGTAATCAAAGTTCAAAGTATACAATGACAGCACTGTTTACAATGAAAGCTTTAAAAAGATTAAAATGTTTACACTACAGTTCGCACTTTATGAAATCGTCAAAGCAGATGTTGTGCCGCCAATGCTTGTCAAGTCTAAAGAGTTTCAAAAAAAACACACTTATAAAAAAAATAAAAACAATGAAAGCAAAAAACACACATCATAGAGAAAAGAGTTTGTCTAAAACTCTTAGGTTAAAGAATCAGGATGCATCCAAAAATTTTGTACTTTATTTAGAATATTTTTTGTTGATGAAAGATAACCCCAAAGAACTAACAAAAATCAACTTGAAGCTATGAATAAAACTGGCTAATGTAAACAATGATTCAACAAAGCCTTTATCTAAATAATTTTAACTCCAAATGATTGTAGATAAATTTGATAGCTAGTGTATCAAACTGAACCATAACTTGCATTTCTCGTCAAAATGTTGGACTAATTTATCACCTAAAAGTTCTCCCTTAAGTTTATCATGATTCCAGTTAAATTGTCCGTCCCCTTCCTTTTCATTGACTATTTCAATATTTCATCAACACATTTTCCAGTAATTTAGTGCACAGAGCCATTATCTTGCTTTTTGAGTGAAGCACCAATATGCTGCCAAATGATTCTATTGATTTCAACAGACTCAAGTTTTTCAAAAATTCCATCGCACCCCAGAAATAGAAAGTCATCATTCTTTCCCAAAATAAACTTTGCAATTTAGGGCTCAACTGAGACACAATTTAAGACTCCTTGAAAATCTCTGTCCTTGGCCTCAATATCCCCGAAAGTTCTCGTCACTGATAGCTTTCCTGGATAAACTCTCAAAGGGCCAACTATGAAGTCCTAATCTGAAAGCTAACTTTTGTCTTTAACATTTATCTTATCTAATTTCGTCATTTATGTTCTATATATTTTTCCTTGATTCGCTAATATTCTTTTTTGCTCCTTCTCATCAGCTGGCTTGTGATCCCTGCTTAAATGTGACACCGTTTGTCCACTGTTTTTGCTCAGAAAAGCTCTCGAATCACCGACATTGACTGTGTAACACTACTATCCAATGATCATAACGATTATGGCACATGAACCGCTTCTATCGAGTTCCTTCGTTTTTATAAACTTTTTCTTTACAAGTTCCAAAAACTTTTTCTAAATTTTGTGGATGCCTTCAACAATGGCTTTTCGAGGATCTTCTGGAAAAGCCTGGTGATTTATGATATATTCATGAAGGTAGTCTCTCAAGAAATCGCAGCAGCCAGTGCCTCCATGGCCGTCATAAATTGCGAAAAATGTCGATTTAATGCCTTTTTTATGTATATTGAGTATAATACTTACTCTGTCTTCATTATAGTTTCGTGAAATCCCTTAATGAGTGTTAACGGCATAAGAAATTATTGGGTGATTTGACCTGTTGGATATTTTCGAATTCTCAATAGCGGGCAGCTGTTACAGTAGAAGCTGTTAAGAAACCTTAGTATTTCTGGTTCTTTAATTTACTTTGGCTTCATATAGCCTTGCCTTTTCTAACAGGCTTCCTATAAATGCTCTTGACACAACTTCGTATTTCCCATCTTTACTCAATCCTGAGTAAATGATCATAGTCTCATTGGCCTTTGCCATCTACTCCTTAATGTTCACAATGCACTAGTTAGCTTTGTTACTCCTGAAACCAGTGGGCATATATGAAGGACGATCTGGGGACCTGATTTCTAGCTCTTTTAAGGCCGGTTTTGCTTAGCCCTTCTTTTAAATTCTGGGCGATTTATGGCTTTTAGCCTATGTTTTTGGAAATACATTCACTCTTTCAGCCAAGGATGAGCTTATTTGAGAATTTTCTTACTGCAGCTACAGAGATCTATTATTTTTCTTTGCATTGATAAATCTGTTTTACGCTAAAACACCTTTTGTGCTTTACAGATTCTTGCTGTCTAAATCTCTTGAGTTACTTTTTGCAACCGGTTTTGACTTTTAAAAGAGATTTTAACCTGCTTTAATATTTTACTTGTCACTGTTGTCGAAGATGCTTTTACTGCTCTAATGATTTATCTGATTGGCCTGGAGTTACGAAGAAATCTGAGAATGAGGTTTAATATTTTGGTGGTTTATGTTTCTTCTGAACACAGGCTGGAAAGAATTTTTTTTGTTCTCAGAAGACACTACCTGTCGACGCATGAAAGACGAACGGGTTTAAGAATTCATGCAACGTTGGATTTTAGATTAGACTAAGTTTGACTCTTATTGGCTACAATACAGTTAATTTTAATATATGTACGTTAGAAATAAAGATTGAAAAGGGACGGTATTTTTACAAAATATTTTAAAATATTTTACTATTTATTTTGTTAGCTTTGAAATCAATTAAAATAGATACAAGCAATAAATTAGGTAACTATTTGTTCATGCATTTAAGTATAAAGCAATTTAATGAAAATATTTAAAACAGAAATATCAGAAGAATCAATGCTGCAATTGCCTAACCGGATTTACCTGATTCAGAAGTTGATTCAGTCGTTCATAAGTTCTGGAAATACTTTAATTCATTCACTCACTCAGGATTCAAATACTGTTGAAATGCGACTAGATGCCATTCTATCAGTAGCCCACTTTTATAACGTTGTAGGCAGAGAACTCGTTGTGCCAGTTAGTCTCAATGTGCAGGATTTTTGCTTTACCGTTAAGGACTAGGTTGCGACCCACTGTAGCCACGAACTAAGCCGGGTTCTTAATGAAGTGGCGTGGGTAGGTGTACACTCCGAAGTTCAGGGCAGTCAGCTTCTTCATAACCGGGTTGTCGGAAAAAATGCAAATGTATGCTCGGGGACGCAGACAGGCAAGCCGGTTGATGAGTGTGATGTTGTCGGTCTCAATGAAAATGAGATCGGAGATAAGCTCGAAGGAGAGCGAAACGGCGCCGATGGCCTCCTTGTCAGACAGGTAGCGCTTTTTGTACTAAAAAATACGTTTATAGGCGATGGTAACCTCGGTTTCTTCAGCGATGCGCTTAAGCATGGCAGCTGCTTAAATGGGAAAGTCTCCGTTGGTGGTTTCACCGGAGGTCATGGTACCATCAGTGAGGTCCAAAATGGCGTTAGTGATGTCGGCGACCTCAGCACGCGTGGGGCGGGGTTTGGTCTCCATGGATTCGAGCATCTGCGTGGCGCACACCACGTATTTACCCTGTCTAATAGTTTTCTCCATTATATATTTTTGCAGCATGACTACCTTCTCGATGGACACTTCCATGCCTAGGTCGCCACGGGCCACCATGATGCCGTCTGATCCTGCGATTATCTCATCGATGTTGTGGATGGCCTCGTGGTTTTCGATTTTGCTGATGATGTGTATGTTGCGTCCATGCTCAGGGTCACGTTCAATCATGAATTTCCTGAGTTCCTTCAAATCCTTCAAGTACCGGGCGAACGAAACAGCGATGAAGTCCACCTTGTTCTTGAGCCCATACTCCACGATGTCGTGCTCATCATAGCTGTTGATGGTCGGCAGCGTGATTGTCACGCCTGGCAGGCACATATTCTTTTTTTGGCCCAATTTCCCGTTGTTCAAGATGCGTACTGTCACCAATCCGTTCTCAATTTTAGTTACTACGGACGAAATACCGCCGTCAGCGAACAGCACTTTTTTTCCCACCGCCACAGATTCAGCTAAGTCCTGGTAGGAGCATGCAATGCGGTTCGTGTTCCCGATGTAATTGTAATCTGTGGTTAATTCCAACTCTTGGTCCTTTTCCAAAATGATCGGTTTTCCGTCCTCCAAATTACCAGTCCGAATTTATGGCCCTTTTGTGTCAAGCAGGATCGAACTGTGGCTGTTTGACCGCTTCTTCAACGCCTATTCGATCATTTTTTGTTTTGATAAGTGCTCTTCGTGTGTTCCGTGCGAGAAGTTCATTCTGCCCACTGACATGCCCTGATCTATCAGCTTTCCGCACATTTCTATGGTGTGCGTCTTGGGCCCAATTGTACAAATTGTTTTAGTTCTCTTCTTTGTTCTGGGTGACTCATCAAGTAAGAACTAGGCAGAAAGCTGATGCATCATTTGTGGTGTACTTCCGTATTGGAACCTTAGGGCTGAGCCCAAGGTGGAGCTGGCCAGTTTAGAGAGCATGTGATTGTTGTTTGATAATGATATTTAATAAAGGATTTAAAGATTTGTATCTGTTTGAAATTCGAAGCATTTATCAAAAATATGGAATTGAGTATGTCATTTTGCCTGGCAGATAAATAACAATACCAAATTTCTCAATCAGCCCCACTAAGAATATAAGCACATGGGCTCATAATANCATCATTTACTGAAATAATAGGATGGCGCAGCTATATGTAAGACAGTCACATCGATGTGCTGAACTTCAACGGTAATCCTGATCTGGATTTATTCGGACTATTCGACGGGCATGGAGGTATCTTATTGAATAAGCTAAGGTTGTGAGGTGGCCATATTGGTGCAAGAGCTGTTCCCCATTTAGCTGGCTAAGAATTCTCACTTCATATAGGGAGATTATGCATAAGCGCTCTCATAAACATTCATCAAGATGGACTCCATAATATAATCCGACTACGGACTCAGAAAGCTTGCTCAGATTATACAGATCCAAGGTGAGAAAGGCAACTGCTCTAATGTTGGCTTCGGGTAATCGAGCGCGGGGTGTACTGCCTTGGTTTGCCTGGTCACAAGCCGTAGAGTATACATTGCTAATACAGGTGATTGCAAAGCCATGGCCTCAGTTTGCGGAAAATGCAAGGCTCTGACAACTTAGCACCGTCCTTGTGAAAAGTCTGAGAAGGAACGGATACTCAGCGCAGGGGGCTAGATTAGAAACGGCAGAATTGCAGGTGACCTTAATGTTTCTCGAAGCATCGGCGACATACAGTACAAACTGAACAAGAATCTGAATAGATCCAGTCAGATAATTATTGCTGACCCATAAATAAATGTTCTTTAAAGAGAGGGCTTAGAATAGATACTAATGGGGTGTGATGGAATCTGGGAAAGAAAATCTGAAAACTAGATGCATAGATGGATGCTTTAAATGAAAAGTAATAGTATTTCCCTTTCCGAGAGACTCTCCCGGCTGATGGACGAAGAAGTCGCCAAGGACAATAAATGTGTTCTTGGCATGGACAACATGTCTGCAATATTGATACAATTTTGATATTTATACACTACTATACTCCATAGCTATTAGGGTCTTGCTTTATAAACATAGGACAAATAGTTATTAAAATCAGAGCCATTCGAATAAAGCCAACCAACTGATTGATCACCAAGTGAGCAGGTGTCCAAAAATAACGTAAACGTTCAGAATTTCTATTCCTTCTTTATAGGGGATGTGGCAGTGCTGCCATTCTTGCTGGAACCTTTCGAATAGGATCTTTGTTTTGACTATTTAGCGTTGAACGAAGAGTTTTTTGTTTGATCCCTTTTCATCTTGGCATCAAGCAGTCTTTCGGCCTGGCCTTCATCGCCCTTCGAATTAATGTATTTCTAGCGCTCATTCATTTCCACATGACTGTTTATATTAAGGCCCTGA
>VOMN01006471.1:0-64090 GCA_014899125.1 Orchestia grillus | reverse complement strand
TGGAAGCTCGCGGCACTTGAGAATAAAAGGATCTCTGACAGAGCCAAAAGGGGCAGTCACGCGCGTACTCGAAGAAGAACGGAGTACCCAGAAGACACTCACGCGCAGCGGCAAGAAGAAAGAGAATACCGTACTCGAGAGCAGAGACGATATCTAAACTCATTTTCTTGTGTACATATGGGAGCAGAAGGAGAGTCTGGTTGCATAGTCATTGGTTGATCTGTTATTTGATTGTTTAATGTGGTTTAATGTGTCCTAGTGTGGAATTATCTTTGTTAATCTGGCCATGTTGAGCACTGAGCGTTCAGAGCTTACGCCGTGGGTCATAATTGACTAAAACCCGTATACGGTAGTGGTTGATATTCCACTCGCACAGAGCTGCCACAGTGCCTCCCCGAGACGCCGGTGGGTTGGTTGTGATACCGAGGCGTGGTTTATTTATTTTGTCGATTCCTGAAACTTCCAAAAGACACATTTGCATTCGTTTTAATTCATTCTTAAATGAAACTAATTGTTTTAATTAATCCCTCAGAGCATATAGAAACACGTGTCCACGGACGATCGGACTCACGCTACTAAATCAGAAACGCTTATTATTAATTCATCGAATTTTATAACACTATACACGTTATAATGTTAATTTCCTAAACAAATAGGTGGGGAATTACTAAAAAACGCAAATCAATCATTAATTACGTTGAAGCTCACCTAAAATATAATGAAAATAACAAGAAAAACTAAATTTCAAAACAGAATTCCTGAAACGGCCATTATTTTCCGAGCAACCTAATAGTACGTCTATGTATACTTAATTCTCAAACCTTTCATATTACCATGTTGTTTTCTGGAAACAATCCTGTTGCAGACGACCAATCGTGTAAATCCTACAAGAATGGCATAATTAAATCATGCAGTGAATAGCTATCGTCTACTATGATATTTCACACATGACGTTATAAGCAAATCTAATCATCACGAATACGAAGACAAATTTGAAACGTGTTTTTCACCATTCGACTAAACGAAGGAAAAAGACTTATTGAAAGATGCAAAATGATATTTTTCTGATTTTTTCCTTCATGATCTCAAGTGCCGCAAATTTCAACAAGATTTTGTGCCTTTCCTGCCCTTAGTCTGTTTCTGACATCAGACTGGACGAAATGTAGAAAAGACGCGCTCTGTTGGGCCTGAGCTGCTGTACATCCGTGGAGGTCAGACAATAACTTCCAAAAGCCACCAGGTAGTTTCCGGTGTGCTCTGGAGTACGTCAGCACGATTGAGGCTAATTCATTTCCACTATTTTAGGGGCGTCCTGGTTTCTGAAGTGGGCATATTGTCAGAAGGCATGTAAGCAGAGTATGAAGTATACATATAAAGGTAATGTCTTTCAAATTCATCGGAGAGGTCCTGTACTTTATAAGCCTCCCTAATAACAGCATTACCTTCGATTCAAATTCCAAATAAATGAAAGACAGGATACGTATCTCGAGTAAAATGATAAATCCATGTGTGGGCACTGCAAAAGGAAAGGAAGAGGAGCAGCAAAGAACGAAAGAAGACGGCAGCAATGTGAGCACGCCAGCAAACTCTGGAAAGACACTCCGAGGGCCCAGCAACGGCTCTAGTAACTCATGGGAACAAAAGGATCGCTCAGGACCTCAGTGTGGGACCCCCCCTTGTAGTATGACTCCCCGTAACATAGGACGGGCTCACCGAAAGGCCCTATTACACGAGCAAACTTTCTTTGGCAAACCGCATATTTTCTTTGCAAACTAGCAGATTTGTATGCCACTCGCTTATATTTGCGGTGTTGATGTGCTTTCGTGCAAGCTCCTAAACTCTAGCTCAGCAACCGCAAACAGCGCCAGTGTCTGCTGAGACGTCGAGAAGTGAGGATGGATGTAACACCTAAGAGCACGGGAGATTGGCTGCGCGCTGCTCTCATTGACCTCATTGAATGTATTAAAGCTAATCCGTGCCTATGGCAAGTGAGAAACATTCGCTATAACGATGCTGAACATTCGATGTTAAGTGTTGAAGAGGCAGGCGTTGAACAAAAGAGGCGGCGATAACACCTAAAATAAAAAGTCTTTTGTTTCTTTAGCTTTGGCATCACGAGCACCACAACTGCCCTTCATGAAAATGAGTGCACGATCGACGCAGCTCGTGTAATCGCAGCCACAAAATGACACAAATCTATTTGCAAACTTTCTTCACCGTTTGCCAAAGAAAGTTTGATCGAGTAACAGGGCCTTAATTGTTTAGCCCATGAAGCTCTAGCCCATTTAATGGCTCTGATACAGAGGCAGACATTGAATAAACACTACTCAATAGCATTCAAAAATGCCTCTCTCCTCCCCCCTTCTTCATACAAGGGAAAAAAATTATCAACTGGGATTTTAGTTTTAAAACCCTGAGGGAACTCGTTGCCTGTCTCACCTTAGGTATGTTGGAAACGATTTCATAAATAACAGCGGTCTCGAAGTACGAGTTACTGGAGCCGATAAATGAGCGCATGAACTTGGAGGTGATGCTCTGTTTCTTGTAGATGTTGACACAGATCCTCTTGCGCAGCAGGACGTCCATGGTGACGGGGTGGGAGAGACGCACCGTGCACTTCACGATCAGGTACACCCTCTCCTCAGCTGCAATGTTGGCTTCGGTTATACTTACATCGCGGTCGTTTAGAACGTAGCTCGTACATAAGTTTCGTGCAAGATCCTATCTTCTCCCAGTGTGGTGTACGGAGATTAAAAACGTTCGAATTTTTGTATTCCATATACAGACAGGCGATGAACATTAGAGTGCATTTAGCATTGTTTCAACAAATGTGAGGCAATAAGCAAAGGTTAGTCAAGGTAGAATAAGAGAGAAGAAGCCCTCTCGACAACTTGTTCTAGATGGAGAACAGAACTTACCCACTCTTTAACCAGTTGTCATTTTGTACCCTACCATTCATAACTCATGAGCTCAGTAAGTTATGGAATACCGCAAGTACTATGTAGCTTAAAAAATCAAACGGTTTCTACAAGTTTTTTGATTCACCAGAAATTAAACTTGAATGGTAAGATAAAAAATAATGACCACGATAATGAAATGCCTAATGCAATAAAAGGACTTGCATCCAAGCAAGCGCATTATGATGTAAAATTTTATGTAAAATAAAATCGCTCAAAGGCTCAACGAACTTAGTCGCTTACACAGAGTTTTTCGAAATTTTCTTCAAGACGCAAAGATGAAGACTACAATACCATACCTCGTTGCTGCTTAAGCTTACAGATCACGGTACGATAACCAAGAACCGAAATATTTGATATCCTATGGAGTTATTTCAACATACTCTCTCTACCAAACCCAATTGCTCAGCCGGAAGACTGAGTGTTTACTACACAGAAAAGAAGAAACTGGGTCCAATTGAATCACTTTCCGAGTCTTCGCTCGTCTCAAAATTAATTCACTTTTGAGAGTCGCCTCGACACTCGATAGTGGGTCTAGATCATTAACTTTTGTGAGTCGCCTCGATCCAGTTTTCCCTACAGGGGGTAAAAATGACTCGCTTCATAATATCCTATAATCTCCTCTGATGTACCCATAACTGCGTCTCAAGTAATAAAAACCAACATTTGAAGCAAGACTCAGCACTGTGGGTTACGATAACCCCAAAATTATTTTCAGTATACACATGGGAGAGACTCGGTACGACTGAAAATAAAGCTGTCGTTCACATCAATTATAATTATTAGCAGCAGAAGTGTTAAGCAAGAAGTGTGGATGCAGAACCTCAAGAATCCACTCGATACGACGCTAAACAATTTTGTAAAATCCCAGCAGTATTGCGAGACTACAACACCTAGAAATTTAAAAACACGTGAATGCAGAAACAACACGTCAATAAATAGGGAACTGACCTGGCGTTACGCGATTGAGGAGAGGATTGTTGTGGATGGAGGAGTCCCAGGAGGCAACAGTGCACACCTCGTCTCTGTACTGATCGACTATGGGCAGAGTGAAGAACTTGTTGCTGATCTCTTTGGGGATTATAGCGTTGGTGCCAGCCATGGTCATGAAATCGCCATTGTTTTGCGAGGAAAAGTCTTCACCTGAAGGCCACCAAGTGATACGATTAGATCACGGTAAAGGAAGTCTGAAAACACAAGGCATGAAGCATAAAGCGTCTTGTCGAACACGATATAGGAAGTCTTACGAAGTACGACATAAATAGTCGTACACAAGACAGCACAAAGTATTTTACAAAACATGACACAGAGATGGCATAGGGAATCATACAACGCCTAGTTAACACGGGGCAAAGTGAATATACAATATTACCAAACCATCATTACTCACCTAGTTAGGGTGAGACGAGTTTTGAAAATAAATGTCAAATAGATTTCTCGACGTTATGATTGAAAATCAAACTTACATTGTTAGAGAAGCTCACGTAAATAAAAAAAAGCTAAGAAACTGTTAACGCTTTCGTGGAAAATCAACCTAATGGAAAGTACTCGTGCACCGGAAACAAACGGCGTCAGTCTAGGCTACACAGGAATAAATGTAGATAAAATGGAACAGCAACACCTCAACACAAAACAATAAAATTTAATGCGACAAGAAAAATAAGCCACGCACTGAATCTAGTGATTGCGCAGCAGCTGCAAAATAACACTACATATTTACAAAAGTATGAGGTATTCACCATAAACTCAAATAAGAATTCACGAACAGGGACAAAAATTAACTGAAAATACGAGCACGCACCATTGAGGTTCAGGAAAATGACAGGAATGTGAGCCTCTTTGCCAATTGGGGGCGTCCAGTCGGCGGGGGCACCAGGGATGTTGGAGCCGGGGGGCGGGAGGTGGACAGCGTTCTGCTCTTCAGTGAGGGACACCCACTGTTCTACGAGCGACTGTTCGCGCTCCTGTTCCAAACTGCTCTGTTCTACACCGCCCTTGCTCATCACTTTTTGGAGCTACAGAAAAAAGTGACACAGGCTCCGCATTAGCATGCGCTGGAGTTGAGAGCACGACCCCAGTCTAACTTTTCGGCTGCTTCATCGAAAGGGTGCGAAAATGGCGGAAGCTTGGGCCGCCAAAATTACGAATTTTACGTGCTCCTGCGAAAAAGTTAGACTGGGAGGTGATACGAAGTGCAAACACTCAGGTAGAAATGCGCTGCCTTCAGCTCTGTTACGTTTTCAACATGTGATGTAAGATTTAAGAAAAACAGATTTAAGCTTCCTGAAACGTAGTGTATCACCTACAATGGTAAGAAAATTGCCTAACCTGTTAGATGTTCTAGAAATAATTAAACAATGCTCACAATCTCCCCCCTTTCGATTCGGTACCCGCTGAGGTTATTCCTACACGAAAAAGTAAAATCCATCGTATGAGAGACGTATACATTTCAACGGTTTTCGCTTAGGCGATATGAAAGTGTGATCATTGTTGTACGTATAAATGTCGAATTTTACATATATCAATGCACTTTTTATGGGAATATATCCGGTGAGACGCGTTAAAAATCTCGGCGCACATCCAGCGGATGTTCCAAGAGATTCGAAATGGTTGAGGACCTGAATGAACGTAGACTACCCGATAGTTCGCAGCATCGCATTACGCCGTTTGATCTATCTTCGGATCTCGCAAGAGCATGAGGAATTACTTCAGTAAGGATAAACAGCACGTTGAAGACAAAATTTTTAAACGTGTAAACCAGCTGTATTTTCTCATGTGTGTTCAGACTTTGCATCACCTTGTCAGAAACCATATTGTAATTCAACTAAGTCAAACTTACAGCTAAGAAAAATGGATGAACACTTTAGAGCAATCTCATCATGGGTTAAATGAGTTTAAAAGCTAGAAAAAACTCACTACACTTGATCAGTATAAAAAGACTAAACACGGAATAAACTATTACATTAAATGAAAAATACTTCCGCTGTAAATACGATGGATCACACAGACTGGATTGTATTATGCGTATTATCAACAGAAAACATGATCACGTCAAGGATAAGTACAGCAAACCAGCTTAGCTTAAGAGCCACCAATCTTTCACTAACCACATTCATGAGGATGGTCATCTGGTCAAAAAATATTAGGGTGACAATAAGCCAGCGGTAGATAGGGACAAAGCTAACCTGCTGCTGCAGGTACGTTCTTCTCCTGAGCAAAGCCTTGTTCCAGTTCTGCTTGAGGACGTTGAGGTCCTCTTCAGAGTAGGAGTCGAGCTGCCTCTGGCACTTCTGCCGCACTACCACCGAGCCGATCGACACGCTGGTGATGCTCTGTGGCGAGGACAACATTGTACAGATCTTTTCTGATACGCTGGTGATGCTCTGTTGTGACGAGACTATTGCATGCAGCCGTCCTCATAGCGACTACGTCAAATTGCATCGTAGGTTGTGAGTTAACAAGATACCGCAAAGTTTAAAATGATATCCTATTATTAATTATATCCTGACAGCAAATTTCACTCCATCCAATAGATTAAAGATTGCCAACACCTTTGGGACATTTTCTACGCGCATCGTCATCGATTTACTTAAAAAAATTAATTTACATGAAAACCTGGCACGTATAAACAACGCATTTATTGGTTCGGACACTAGAGCTCCTTAACGGGCATACAAGTAACGGTAGCGGGAAAATGATCGACACAGTTGCTGGTTTAATGCAAGCTGAAAAAATTAAGAATGATCATAAGAATGCAGACTTCTGCATGTATGCATGCATTTAGCTTTTTCGAGGATCTTTACAAAAGTGCATTTTAAAATCCATATCGACGATGAAGAGTGGAGAGTCACGCCAGGGCATGGAGGGTCAGAGGAGTAACTGGGTCAGCCCATCTGCCGCACGCTGTACACACACGCTGTGCAGCGAAAGTTCACCTTACGAGCATGAGAACAAGGGTGCTGATATGTACTTGAATGCCCTATCATCATGCATCACCTGGCATATGATGGGTAGGGTGCCCGAGTTGGGCACGGGCTTCACTTTGCAGACGATGCGACGCTGCTGCCCTTGCCGCAGCTGGTACACGCCCCCTGTGGGCACGTCCTTTTGCGGTACCACCTCCACCGACTCGTAGCTGCCGCTGTCGCCCAGCTCCTGCACCTCTACCCACAGCTCCACCTTGCGCGTCAGCTCGCTCCATCTGCAACGTGATGGGAATGGTAAGTTACNCGAAACCAGACTGGTCTGAATGTCCAATAAATGTTTTATGTGGTAAGTTACATTTACAGCTCCACTTACACATGGAGAATAAATGGAACGGAAAAATTACACTAACCGCTCAACCTGTAGATGAAGCATCAAGATTAATGAATAGTTGCAGAAAAAGCTAAACAATATACGTGTAAGTAAGTAAAATATTCACTCGTCAATGAAAAATCTCTGCTCGGCCTCTCTACCATTTAGGTAAGTGGAAATCAAAGTAGCTGAGTGCAAAATTCACCCTTCCACAACACAGATGCTCCTCATCTTCATTCACCAACACCGATTTGAAGGGTCGCAAGCACCACCTCAATTCAGCTGCAGGACTCAAACTCCAAAATCTGGATGCCCGAGTTCTATCCCACCTATAATGACGAACCTAGGTCCCAGTGTGCATAAACCCAGTTTTCTATCGTGTATTAATTAATTTCTAATAAATCCAATAATATTGTACAATTTTCATTCACCAAACCATGACGGTCAAGTCCGAACAGACAGTCAATCATGATCCTACCGTCAGTCGAGTTCAGTCCCGACTCCAGAAAGAAAGCACTCTATGCCCGTATTTGGAGGAGTGACCGTGTGAAGAGCCTTTAAATTTCTAACACACTAATTTAATTTTCTCTAATTTTCCGACCAACTCTAACCCACTAATTTTCCGACCCTCAGCCTCTATCATAGGGAGGCACTGCGTTGCAACAATAACGTGGAATCCCTACAAGCCAACATGGACAACAGGAGCTTGTGCTTATTCTCCAGCTTTTCAAGTGTTAGGAGAACGAATGATAACAATTGACCACCGTGACAGGACGCAAGTCTGCGGACAGCTTTACTCCCCCATTCGAGCCGGAGCATAGGTACAAACACTACAATACTGCCCAATACATCATTAGTCCAGATCCACCGCGGGAGACGGAGCGTGGTGCGTTCTCAGCCGATGCTAGAGCGTAAAAATATGTCTCATTGGCGGGTTGCGCAGAGAGCGTGGGTGCTCGGAACAACTTTGCCCCGCAAGAAGAGGACTTTCGCACCTGTCGGCGAGAGACCTGGCCTTAGCCAGCTGATGGTCGAGCTCCCAGCCCGGCTGAGCGACGGCAAAACCAAGGGACCGGTGCCCCCACACCTCGAACGACAGTGCGCCGTCCACACACAGCTCCAGGAAGTCCTCCGTGATCGGGATCCGGTAGTCCTTCGTGTGATCGAACTGGAGCAATGACAGAGAGTGATGGAATGATGAACTGCGTACGATATGCTCCAATTCAGTTAGTGATGGAAAGTAAAAATATGTTGAAAGCTGTTTTGGTACAAATCAACTTGAATTTTTTGCATTTTTGTCAGTTTAAAAGTGAAAACAAATCTTCCTTTCCCTGGTTTTAAATTATTGAAAATGCAACAGAGCATACTGGTTTCAAATTCCATAAACTAGGTGAATAGTTCATACAATTTTCTAAAGTAACAACACGAAATCAAAATCTACCTACTATAGCAAATCACAAATTAAAGGCACCAGTTAAGAATGAAAGTTTTGTGCTTAGCCCTAAGATACACAGCTATCTCCTGGCTACCTAACTTCAACCAGCAATGGACTTCAATAATAAGCCTGATACTCAGGCACCAAGCAAGGGAGCCCCAAAGCAGGGATCACCAAAACAACGGACATCAAAGAAGGGATCACCAAAATAACGGACATCAAAGCAGGGAGCACCAAAATAACGGACATCAAAGAAGGGATCACCAAGAAAGCAGACACAACACAGCCCTACACCGAGCCGAGACTCTACCTTGAAGCCGAGACTCTCGCCCTGCTTGCGCGGTTGCGACGGGAACTCCTGGTCGACAATGGGGGCGACGACCTCCGAGTCCTGCTGGCCGAACATCTGGTACTGGCAGAACACGAAGTTGGACAGCGACGGCGGCAGCCCACTCGCCTGTTTGATGCTCACCTGCGAGCCACGAAAATATTATGAACCTCGACACTCTCTTTCACGGGCACGCGTACTATGATATTTGAATTAGAGTGCGTCAAGTAAAAAACTATCTACAAAAAAAAATCGAAACAGGGATATAGTTAAACAACACAGCACCTTCAGTTTAATCAGAGTAATAAATCTTGCCACAAATTATAGTTCTTGAATATCTTGAAGTTGTTTGGGCCTCTATGCCCTGGCCACACTGGGGTGCCTAGTTCGGATATAGTATTCAAGCAAACAGATTGCCAACTAGGCATGCAACTTTCATCAGCTAGTTTTCATTTCAAATCAACTTGGACGATTACCACAACAACACAATTCTAATTCAAATAACTTGGTAAATTCTTACGTGCAGCCTTCTGAGACCTACTCTGAACCTAAAATTTCTACCCTCGTTGGAAGCTAAAACGTAAAATTATGGCGAGTTGCTTTTCGATGTTAAACCAATCTTGAGATCTGGAAAGCTGTGACTCAGCACTTAACAGCTTCAGGAACAGCAGCAGTTACTGCTAATCACTGAGCAAGTAGATTAGTAAAACCAATTTTAACTTAGGCCTTGACGTATGTACACGTTTGCTGAGGTACGACAATATTGCACGTTTTATACGAAAGTTGTTGACCTCAAATTTGTCGATATGATTTGCCGTCGTAACACGCATACATTTTAAGACGCACCGGTATGAGATCTCCACGGTAATTTAGATCCTCACCCTGACGGTAATCGCGTTATCGGTGTCAGCAGCGCCTGAGGACTCGTCAGCGTCAGCAGACATGCCTTCGTTGGACGAGGCTTCTGACAGAGTGTCAGCTATGCGCTCCGTGGGGAAGTGGCCGGCAATTCTGCTCACCTCGACCTGTGGTAAAAATTACCAAGTGAATAGAGACTCAATATCGTTGAATCGTCACATAACGCTACTAAGAGCGTTGCTTCCTCAAATCATCACTTGGCACGATCACATCATTACTGATGATCATAACGTCTCAAGTACAGCTTCATGGCAATGGTCGCTGCAAAAATATTTTTAATGTGATTGAATACTAAAGGCGGTTCTGAGACTTCACTTCAACTCGATGATAAAGAGAGACAGCTCGTAAAACCAAACATCATGTTAGCTATCAAAGTTTATTTAGGTGGCTAAAGATTCATTATTTAAATTCAAGTACAACACATGAAAGTAACACCAAGAAACTTCAGACGGAGTGTGAACTAGTCCGATTACGTTCAAAGATGCACGTAAAATAGAGAGAAGTAACATAAAACCATGAAAAAACGCAACGATGTCTAGTGCTGCTGGTGCAGCAACTCGTTGAAAGGCAGGAACACGTAAATTTCTTAGTCAAGTAAAACATGAATTCTACAAAACTTACATTTATTCAAGGAAAGAGTTCATTACCTGCAACCGCCCGGCGACCTCAGCTTGCTGCGAGATGATAGGCACGTGGTAGCTGAGCCGCACGTCGCTGAAGAGACACTCCAAGAATATGTTGGCCACCCCTATGAGGTTGTGGGTCTCCTGGCTGTCGTAGAACGGGTCTGGCTCGTGTTCGGACACGCCCTTGTTGTTCACCACCACGCTGCTGGTGGTGGTGGTGGTGGAGGTGGTGGTGCTCGAGCTGTTGTTGTTGTGGTTGTTGTTAATGGTGGTGTTGCTGTTCTGAGCGTCCTCGTGCATCTCCCTCATCAGGATGAGCTTGTGCTCCAGCTTCTCCATCGACCAAACCTGGCGTGCGGCGTAACAAACAATGAGTAC
This sequence comes from Orchestia grillus, assembly GCA_014899125.1. NCBI lineage: Eukaryota > Metazoa > Arthropoda > Malacostraca > Amphipoda > Talitridae > Orchestia > Orchestia grillus. The sequence goes on along the minus strand of VOMN01006471.1, from coordinate 53,152 downwards.
GCAGGCTTTTCAAAGCATCTATTATTATCATCATTATTACTATTATATTAGGTGTTTAATTCTAAAGGATTTATTGAATGCATGTACTTAAATACGTCACAACTGATGGAGAAAAACAAAATTGAACCACGCTGGTGAGAATATTCCCGCAAAACGAATGAAATTTCAATGGAAAGACTTTATGGATTTTTGGTAATGATCGAAATTCTAATCAAGAAAATACATAAGGCATAAGAAAATATAAAAGACATCAAAAAATAAAATGTACGCACTACACTCAAGTCCTTATTTCTGTCAGAGGACCACGAAGATGACAAAAGGTTGTCCAAAACCAAACCAGCCCAAGACATCACTGTCATTTCACATCTAAAAGCAAAATCAATTCCGGATTTAGTGACTCGCCTGACTGGGTTTGCCCCGCCGCTTGACGCGGATGGCAGGTTCGCTGACGAAGGAGCTCTTCTTCCTGTTGGGCGAGAGGTTCTCGGGCGGGATCTGGAGGGTGACCTCGAACTTGGTCTGTTTCTTGAGCTCGTTGGCGAGGAAGTTAGCCTGCTGCACCAGGTTGTTGGCGGTCATGATGTCCTGCCGTAAGCGGGCCAGGCTGTGCCGGAAAATGTTCTCTCTGCGGCACACAGAAATTCTCTCGGTTATCCTCCGAACGTTGGACTTGGTTTGGGAGAGAAGATCTTCTTGCATTATTCAGGGTGTCCACTAAAAACCTAGCTCCTGGTACTTAACTTGTGCTGGGTATTATTAAATAGTAATTATTCGAGTAATCAAAATACTACTTACGTCGACACGACCACGACGATCATAGTGTCCGAACAATTATGATAATACATGATAACAACAATGATCATTCGACACCAATGCCTGATTACAGCCTTTACCGTTCCTGGGCCCAGAGCTCGATGCGGTGCTGGGAGGTGGGGGTGCATGGGGTCATCTTGCTGCTCCTGACCAGGTCGTAGGATGGCAGGGTGTAGGGGGCGTATGGGGTAGTTGGGGACATGATGTTCCGCAGCTGCTGGAACTGGCGCTCGTACTCCTGGCGCTGCTTCTCCAGGGCCACTGTCAGGTCAACATCGGTGATATAAAGTGCGTTTTGGTATTATGTACACAGCAAAGAAGTGCGTACCTCAAGTGGGAGTTTGGCCGAGATTATCGAGCGTAGCCTTGAACTAGGTATGCTAAAATGTAAGTTTTTGAAGTTTTTTGCTTGTTGGAATCAATTTATGATCACCTAATAGTTTTAAGAGACTTGCAGGACTTTAAAATTATATTCATCACAATATTGAACACCACATGGGCAAAACATTCCATAGATGACATCTAATTAGAGACAATCAAGTTTCGAATTCAAGCAACAAGAATTTCGCAGCAGACTGGTGACTACGAAGAAATATCAAACACAAGCATTATAAACTGCTCAGTGTGGCACTGAGGACATTTGCACACGAGTCCACAACTACACAACATGTTCAACTCAATCGGAACATTTATCTATTCTTTTAATGAGCGATTTTTAATTTGAATGTTGAACAAATAAAATTGCTTTGGTAATTATGACAGATGGGCTACGTCATGTTTGGAAGCCGTATCAGGAATGATACATGGTGCAGTTCAATGCACGATGCTTTCAAGTTGGCAAGCACGTGTTCAACACGTGCACACGAACACATGTCAACTTCAGATGAGCTATTTGTGAGCAAAGTATCAAAGGTTCAGCACCTAAGGCCGTACGTAGAATATAAAATAGCACAAGGAACAACCGGAGTGGCCCATTCTTTAGTTGCTACCCAAGTCCCATGCCCCAAGACAAGGAAGTTATCATCCAAACCATTGTTGCAGTGCCTGACATCGCGGTCTGAAGTTGTCATTCCATCACTACACCACAGCAAACCATTGGTGAAGTGCCTGACATCACGGTCCAAAGTTGTCATTCCATGACTACACCACAGCAAACTATTGGTGCAGTGCCTGACATCGCGGTCCAAAGTTGTCATTCCATGACTACACCACAGCAAACCATTGGTGCAGTGCCTGACATCGCGGTCCAAAGTTGTCATTCCTTGACCACACCACAGCACACCATTGGTGCAGTGCCTGACATCGCGGTCCAAAGTTGTCATCCCACGACTACACCACACCAAACCATTGGTGCAGTGCCTGACATCGCGGTCCAAATACTGGCGCCCACACTCTGCCCCGCGACCCACGTGTCGCACCAACACACGGGAAGCTACAGGAAGGCCAGAAGACGAGACGTACTCTGCTTATCCTCCTCGTGCTGGCGCTCGAGGTTCTGTATGGCCGCCTGGATGGGGTCGTTGCTGAACTCGTGCAGCATGAGCTCCTCGCGGGCGAAGTTGTAGTCAATGGGGTGAGCGGGAGTCTGGGGCTCGGACGCCACGCCTGCAGGGTGGGTACACTCCAGTTTAATTATTTGGCTACGAGCCTAGTGAGGGCGACCACATGTAACGAATACCTGTGAAATGGTATCGAGCTCGTAACTGTATAATAACATATTCATTGAATAACTGCACTATAACAACACCTAATGAATCACTGGACAATATTCTAATGAATAATTGTAGAAGAACACTTATTGAATAATTGTACAGAAACACTAAATAAATAAAACAAAAACACTTAATGAATAATAGTACAAAAACACCTAAAGAATAATAGTACAAAAACACCTAAAGAATAATAGTACAAAAACACCTAAGGAATAATAGTACAATAACACCAAGTGAATAATTGTGCAATGACACCCAGTGCATGATTTATGAAAAACTGTACAATAACATCCAATGAATAACAGTACATTAAGTTCTAATAAATAACTTCAGATGAAGCTTTTAAACAATTTCAAATAGAGACGTGGGACACATCCGAGTAAAATACCCAAGCCTTAATAGATGCATCAATATATCCGTTGAGCACAAATGCATTTGAACTGTAAAATACCACCTGTGAAATACGTAAGCATTAATAGATGCTTACGCGGATCATTCGATGCGTTGAATATTTCGAGATGATTTAAATACAATTTGAGAATTTTTTGAGTTGGTTGCAAAATACTACCTATACATGACGTTACTCACATAACTGCCCAAAAAATTTATTCCATCAAAAGCAGGCATGAATTTAACGTATGCCACACACAAACACAAAGGGAGTAGATAACCAAGCAAACAATGATCTCAGCCGTCATCTGTTTAGTTCAGACACTGTGGACCGCTCGCACCCGAGTTACGTCGGCAGGGAAGTGATGAGGGGCAGCAATTTTCAACTGCAACGCAATGTGGGGGGGGCAACAGAAAATATTGAAGAACGCACCATCGAATAGTTTCATGAACGCAGGCGGAAGAATTTTTCACAAAAATCAAAATTTTCAGAGAACAATAAAAAAAGCAAGATGAATTTTCACATTTTCACTAACAATGCAGAACTGCACTATTCACTAACTCGTAGAAATCAAAACGTTAAAAGTATTTCGCGAAAGAAAAATGTAACTCCCGTGCCAGGCTTAATCAGAAGAAATAACAGAGAAACACAACAGCAAACACTAAACCTCATCCCTACGATGGTCGCAAGTCTACCTACCTCGGTACGCCCGAAAGTATACACCAATATCGTTTCCAAATTCCCAAGGGGAAAACTAACGGTAAATAATCATTATCTACGAAAGTAAACGCCGTAAAATGAAACAGAGAAACAACAAGAAAAACTGCAGATGAGCTTCGGAGACGGAAGGTAAGAAAATATAAAAGAAGAACAACACTTCAGAAGCTTTTGAGGGAGAAGGTGAGAAAATACGTAAGAGGAGAAGGAGACAACAGAAAGCAGGGGACCAATTTACTAACCAGTAGATCGCGGGCAGTTCACTCTGAAATAATAATTGAAGCCCCACACAACACGATCACCGTTGCGTAACTTCGTCTTCTCCAAGATCTGTAAGAACAAAACAAAAGATTTGTATGAGAACATGGCAAGCCATTAGTGAAGTTGACGCTACACCAATACACATAGACAGATTAAGGGCGCCGGGAATCTAGACAGTGAAAATAAACGAAGAAAAATCAGAACACCGGGGACAAAGAGTTATGAAGTGTAAGATGAAGGCCCCCTCAGTAGTATTAGGAGAGTAGAAGCTTCTTTTGCTTCTGATTCTCCTGAAAGTTGAGGAAGTCCTTTTATTCAGGCCCATTAGTTATTCACAGGTAATTTAACCGTCCGGCTCTGCAGAGCTGGCATGGACCATGAAGATGAAGCCTCACCTGCACGCCGTTGACGCAGTTTTTGGCCTCAGGCATGGGCTCGAGAAAGAGATCGTTGTCCTCGATGGTGAAGACGCAGTGGCGGGCCGAGATGCCCACCCCCGCCAGCTGAATGTCGTTGTCTGCCAGTCCTGGTCTGCCCACGCTAGACCGGTCCTGGAGGCAGAGAAAATTTCAATAAGTGTAAGGTTACCTCAATACGCAACATGTTCAGTACAGAAAGCCGAAATTGAAATGGACAGTATTTTTCGTGTTTCAAAGTCAGCAAGCCTGATTAGACAATGCTTCATAACTTCATTAACTTAGATCCACAGTTTTGAGTCTTTTTCGTTAGAATATTGATGCGCATACAGTTATGGAGCAGCTTACAACTGAGCAATGCTTTCTCATCGTGGAGACATTTTGTAGTCAAATTTGGCGGTCTTTTAGATCTCACTTCACATACGAGTTTGGTCCAGAAGAACAGAGTAAACGCCAAAGACAACTACGCTTTTATCTGGGACGGAATGGAGAGAACTACGCAGTAAACGAACACAAGTAAAAAAAATGCTAAACAAAAAAATTCATCCATATGATGTAGGCGTCAACGAGAAGATTGCACGAATTATAATTTTGACAAAATAGTGAATCTTTCATTCCCTTCACTGCTCAAACTTTTCCTGGTAGACTAATATTTTTTTCATTTTAAAGGTATTTCCTCCTGAAGCCAAGTTAATGCGACATTGGGTGTACAACAGAACACAGCGAAACAACACTTCTTGTTGGTAAGCTGCATATGTATTTAAACAAATGTACAGCATATGCTCAAGTAAAGCAAGATTGAGCACACCAAATTCAGCACGTGGGGCAGAGAAGGCGAAACTGTTAAAGTTGTGGTTGATTGGATGGAATGATACTAAATGTAAGAAGTTCATAACACATCGAGCAAAATTATTCTCCAAAAACGTAAAATCAGTTGAATGACATATTCCGTTTATTATCTTGACATGATAAAGATACGAGCTAACTAATCTGTGCCGCGTGACCAGCCCTGACCTTGAGGTAGTACACGAGCATCTCGTTGAGAGAAGGGTCAGCATTGAGGTTGACCAGGTAATACTTGTCCTTCTCGACACTGATGCCTGACGTCTGCACGCTGATGCCCATCTTCTCGAGCGCCTGCTGCCGCTCCTGCTGCACACGCTCTGAAGGCAGCAAAATTGGGAAATTAATTAGGTCAAGTTCCTAGGTAATATTAAGGAAATAAACTCGCACAAAGTCATTTAATTGTTACGATAGAATTTGCGACTGATGAAATGAGAGTATAGCACAATCAGTACCCCAATGCAGTATGACTTCTGATTTGCAAGGGGGTATTTACTTGTCTCACTCAAGTACAGGGTCACGCAAAATGATCTGGCACATTTGTAGTTTAATAAAATGTAAATGAAGTAATGGTCACCCCTACTCAGAGATCGGCTCATAGGAAAAATATTCATATCCCAAATCGAATGAAAACTTACGCACAAAAGATATTCAAACTTTAATTCCAATTCGATGCACAATAAATGTTTATATCCGAACTCTATCAAAGATTTATGCAAAACAGGATATTCACAACCCAAATCATAGATTCGCTCACAAAAAAAACTATTCTTGCCCTCACTTCTAGAACGGTACTCAGGCCCAAAAATATCACACCCTAAATGATATGAAGGTCCACAAGCTCACACTGAACAATGTTGAAAAGAATAACAATTCTGGCCCCACCTGTTGCCTTGAGCTTGTCCTCCCAGGTCTGCGAGAGGTTCGTGATGAGGTTTTCAGACTCGTGCAACTTGGCGTTGATGGACGCCTCTTGCATGGAGGCCGAGCCGTCCTTGTGGAGCTTCTGCAGCGTCTGCACACACCAACGCACCCTCGTGAACTTTAAAACTATACTTGTCAAAATCTTGAAATGTGGACCTTGTTTTCATGCGTGTATCGTGTCAAATGAGTGCTTTGTTGACTTCTCAACGAATTATCCAGAGAATAATCGTGGCCGTGGTGCTTGCATTCCCACGGTCACCGTCGGTCACAGACTGCGTGAATACACCTCCGACTTTCACACGCTAATTCGTTAAGGGGTTAATCGAATCGGTTAGAGAAATCGGTGCGCTCGTGAGGCGTGCAAGATGTTGCAAAGCGAGCGTAATGCGTCATTCCAAACAGAGTGTCTCAGGAATTACGATACCATTCAAGATAACAAGTTGAATGGGATGCACAGGGATATGTTTTTATTGAGTGCCAGCTTCTCACTATTATGTGACAAAAAGAGTTATCAAAGAGTCAAAGTTGGACCTACTTTTAAGGACATGTTTGAAAAACTGAATTTTTTACTGGGAGCCTAAAGACATCTGACGACCACTACTTCAGTTTATTAGTTATTAGTTTTTAAATCCTCAACGAATTACCCCGTGAATGCCAGCGGTAACGGTACATTCACACGGTCTGTGTAACAGAAAGTGACAGTGTGAACGCAACAACCTCGGCCACGAGATATCCGGGGATAGTTCGGTAAAGACTGTACAAATTTCCATAACAGGAATTTCACGACTTCCATAAATATTTCAAGATCTGGATGAATGGATATCACAATCGAAAAATTCATTTCAGAGCGATACAGACTCCTTTGAAGTACACCAACTGCTCAATACTCTCAACACAAATAAATTCCTAAACATCCCATCAAAGAAAACGTACAAGAAGCTGTCCTTTGAGGTTGTCGACTTCCTCCCTGAGCTCCCTGATGAGTTTGGCGTTCTGGTCCTCGTTGACAACGGCGTTGTTGACGATGCGCTTGGCCTGGTTGGCGTAGCGCAGCGTCGACAGCGTCTCCTCGTAGTTGTCCGACGAGGGCGAGATGGTCGCCACCATCACAGTGCGGCTGTTGCCGCCCAGGTTGTCCTGCCACAAGTCGTGCGTGCACAAATGTTATCTCATTTTGGGCGAAGCCAACACAGAGAGTAACGTCGAAAGTAGATTAAAATGAAGGTAAGAGTATAAAAATAAAAATGAAGAACCCTTTAGATGTAAACATCTAAGAGGGAAATAACTCTTGCTTTTTTTAACGATTTGATTGCAAGAAAACTTTAAAAACTTTAAAAAAACTACGTTCAAAAACTTTAAATTAAAAAAAGAACACTCTATAAAATTTGAAAACATGAAAAACTGAATTCACATAACGGCTTTGTATGTAATGCTGGATTTACGCGACGGTTCTAGCATGGGTCTGCAGCTTCTCAGCGAATACGTTTACACCTACACTGAAGAGGCAGCAAGATGCCGGTCGAGTACCTTGAGCAGCATGGTGAGCTGGGAGTCCCGGTAAGGTATGAAGCTGTCCTGCTCTGCCAGCTTCGAGATCACCAGTCCCAGGGTGGACAGAGATCTGTGTCAACGGAGACAAAGCCTGAGTATTGAGGAGACAGAAATGCCAGCGCATATGTTGATTACATCAATAAATCTTAGCGCTAGATAATAAACACGAAGAGATCTTCGCGAGCGTAGATTGAAGCCTCAATGTTCGGCAGACGCATGAAAGAAGCGTTTTTTGGTCGAAGCAACTTTCTCACAGAATAGCGATCCACACAAAAATGAAGATGCTTGTGTCAAGGCAGATGGGAAGATAGTCATCACGAGAAATTAATTTTTTGCGGTTTGGACAGCAAAAAAATTGTGTAGGGATAAATTGTCCTCCACTCGTTTGAGTTGTATAATAAAACGAAGAGAGAAGTAAATACATTATAACATGAAAAATATTCGCTTTGAGAATAGTAACTCCTGATGAATTATCAGAAAAGCATATTAAAATACGACACAGAATTTATAAAACTCTGACACCGTAGTCAGCAAATTTTCCATTATCATGAAAACTAAAACACATAATTTATTACTTAACAACGCAAAAAAACAATGGCACAATCCAGACCAGGAAAATTACAAAAAATTGAGACTATTTCAGACGGAGAGTAGTTTTCTCATGCACACAGTTGTGTTGAACACAACACAGCCACACCCACACGGCCACACCAACACGGCAGCTCACTTGTTGATGTTGGAGCCCTCCCTGAGCCGCTCGCCCACGGCCCCGGTCTTGCTGGCCCTCTCAGACCCCGCCAGGTCCACCAGAGACAGCTTCGACACCTGCAACGAGTGTATTCATCATACGAGTAGGATCAGTAACTTCACCTGGGTAATATTAATGCATGGATCATACTCGTGTCATCAATAATGTCACCTGGGTAATATTAATACATGGATCATACTCGTGTCATCAATAATGTCACCTGGGTAATATTAATAAACGGATCATATTCGCATGATCAATAATGTGACTTGGGTAATATTCATATATGAATCATACACGCATGATCAATAATGTGACCTGAGTAATATTAATATATAGATCATACTCGTATGATCAGTAATGTGACCTGGGTAATATTAATATCTTACTTATGGCAAAGTTTTACGATAAACACAAGACCAAGGAAAGCCGCTCACAAGCTTACCATATTTATGTAATAGAATTATTGTTGTACTAAAAAGGAAATGGACGTCTTACGCTTTGGGCCATTTTCAATACATGGATCAAATTAGAAAAAACATGTTACAAAGAAACAGTTTTACTAAGAACATTAAAACTAAGCCAATTGAAATGGAAACGCCGACCGTGTGCCGTTTAATACAGGTATGTTTGATGAAATATACAAGGACTCTAAAATGCGTAACTTGGTGATGCCAGACGTGGACGAAACTGTGTAAAAAAATTCCCAGGTGGACAGGAAGACTTTCCATTAACTTTCCACTAAACCACTAAACTTTAGTCAAGAACGTTTTGAACCACAAATATTTTAGAGCCTCTGTCCTGACTACCGCGCTAAAAAAAAAGAACTTTTACTTGGTGTTATCGTTTCTCGGCACTACGTTAAAAAACTTTAAAAAAATATCGCTTTCCCTTCTATAAAAATATTTCATAGCAAATTGATTTCAAAGTTATTTTGGTAAATAAAGAGAAGATAGGTTCCACTTTAGATCGCAAAGACACTTCCTAAAAGTATTACAATTATCGGCAATACATAAGTACTGTTGCACACGATGTCCGCCGGAATACGCGGGCCCTGCTACTAGGGCCCTCGGTGCTCGTGTGGCTGAGCTCAGAGGAGTTTTCGCACTAAGCTTCCTCTTTCAACTCCCGCCCACTCTGCTGTGCGGATTCACGCATAGAAGTGCGATATTCTTCTCTGCTTAGGATATTTTAAAATAATTTCTTCCACTTCTGACACCACTGATTTACCCATTTTAGAGTTCTTCTATATTTCATCAGAATCAGACAAACCGATTTTAAACGGCACACACGTCAGTATTTCCATTACATTTCCCTTAGTTTCAATGTTCTTGATAAGACCATTTCTTTGTATTATTGTTTTTTCTTATTTGTTCCAGACGTTGAAAATGGCATTAATGGTCGAAAAGTTCGTTTTCTTCTTAGTACAATAATAATCTTAGTCAATAAATACGACAAGCGTACGAGCAGTTTTCCTTGCTCGTGTGTTCAGACAAATGTGAAGTAATACCACAATATTTGTGGCGCCGACACAAAGAAATGCAAATCTCTGAATTATATTTTCAGTAAGAGCAATGAGCGCCTTTCACTACACAAGAATATATAAATACATCTCTCTCCATTGAGAAGACCTTCTAATTTGAAGCTGCGTGCACACGAGGGTAAACAATGAAAGGAAACCGAAATATCTCAACGCCCTCAATACAGCGCGTGTCAATTACAGGCCGTGAGCGCATAATGGTACACAATTGAGAGGCGCCGATCAGCTTCAAATGAAGGGTATTAGGCTTGGGTCATCAGTTCTCAGCCGATTTAAGCGCGGCAACTCGCCCGGCATCACAGATGATCACAACGTTAACAGCAAGGGAACATTATAGTTATCACAAATTTCGCCTCATCCAACAAACTCTGGACACCCCAGACGCCTCATCCAACACACCCACCTTAGCCCCCGACACCCCAGACGCCTCATCCAACACACCCACCTTTGCCCCCGACACCCCAGACGCCTCATCCAACACACCCACCTTAGCTCCCGACACCCCAGACGCCTCATCCAACACGGTCTGGGTGAGGACGACGTTGAACACGGCGTGGCTGCGGCTGCTCTCGGCGTTCATGTTGGTCGCTGCCACGGTGCGTGCTGCGTTGCCTTCCATAATGAGACGCTCGATTTCCTAAAATTTACGACATGTTTAGCACTTTCAGATTTATTTAAGTTCTAATTCAATGAAATGTGACGCTATTAGCTCAGATATCTCGAGCAGGCGCTTTAATTATTATATTTCATGACTAAAAACCCAATGGTGAAATATTGTGTGAAATAAATAAAGAGGGTGCAATTATTTGAGATGAACTATTGGTAATTATCCTATTTATGAACACACGAATAAAATAAAACAGTGATTACAAAAAAAAACGAAAAAATCCAAACCGATAAATGGGAGGACAAACCGAACTACGTAGGGGGAAAAAAGACAATAGAGCAGGCAAAATAACCTGCCTGTACGGGACAAGGAAGTACAAGATGGCGCCATAGACTCACGCCGTAGCTGGTGACGGCGAGGGTGCTCAAGCCGTTGACGACGATGCCGCCCTTGCTGAACTCGCGGATCTTGAGCTGGTGCCTGTTGTCCCTGCTGGGGTCCAGCAGGTCGTTCAGCTGCACGCCAAACAAAATCATCGAGGTTGTGAACAAGATAAGAGCGAAATATAATAGAATCATCGAGGTTGTGATCAAGATAAGAGTGAAATAGAATAGAATCATCAAGGTTGTGATCAAGGTAAGAGCGAAATAGAATAGAATTATCGAGGTTGTGAACAAGATCAGAGCGAAATATAATAGAATCATCGAGGTTGTGATCAAGATCAGAGCGAAATATAATACAATCATCGAGGTTGTGATCAAGATCAGAGCAAAATAAAATACAATCATTAAGGACGTAATCAGAACCAGAGTTAAATCTAATTTAATTATTTGCATGATTAGTTAGTTTAAAGCTCCCTAGCCCCATGGAATGGGACTGCAAGAGAACGAAAAGAAGGGACCATTCAGTATGGACTTCAGAAAATGTGGGATCAATGCACAGATGTGTTCCCACACAAAATTCCCTGTGCATAGAAACAGCAGGTTTAGAAAGAAAAGGAAGAGAAAATAAAAAATGATCAGCAAAGAAGCCATGAAAACGGAAAAAAGCAAAGTGGACACGAAAAATAGAAGTCCCGAAGGCCTCGCTATAGCTGAGGTAATTTAACAGTGCCTCCTGGGGACGCCACTCCCCATTGCATGGAATAGACAAACCTGACTAACCTAACTCTATTGCCTATGGCCTAACCTATGAGCCCTTAGGGTAATGTAATCATAGAAGTTGTGATCAAGACCAGAATTTAATCTAATATATTCTTTAAGAATGAGATCATGGTCAGAGCTACCACAGAAAACAAAATGCTTATCCTGTAATAAAGTTGTTTCTCCTACGAAAAAGCGGCTTTTCTGTCTAGATTTCCTGCTTATTGGTTGTAACTTCACATGATAGTGAGGCTAATTCGATTGAAACGTGAAGTAGAAAAATGAAAGTCACAGTATGCAAAAAAAATCAACTGAAACCTAGTTTCATATTCGAACTTGAAAAAATGTAAGAATTTTCAAGCAGTTTCCATAAAAATGAGTGAAAACCGTAATAAATAACAGAAAAAACACCGGGATCAAGTTATTGAGAAACGTTGAAAATACTCTGATGAAGTGGTTTCGGAAAAGCAAGATAAGTTTAAGCGTATATTCATGTACAACGTTGGTGGGTGCCAACTAATATGTACTTGGGGTTGGTCGGCTTGGGCCGATGCAGGTTAAGGAAGGATGGGTATAATCTTGTCACGTATCATTTTAATCAAATATTGGACGAATTTACTCGAACAAAATACAATAATTCGAATAGGGCGCAAACAAGTTTCCTCGTATAAAGTGGAAACATTCGAGTAGGGCACAGACGAGTTTCCCCGTACGAAGTGGAAATATTCGAGTAGGGCACAGACGAGTGATCTCGTCCTAGCCAGTAAGGTGTCGAAGCGACCTCGGCGGCACGCGAAAGGCCGTCGGGGCACGACCTCACAAAAAAAAATCAATAGCGGCCGGGGGACATTTGGCGTGAAACCTCAGAACCTGATCGGCCATATCGTGATAGATTGCGTCGCCGGCGTAGCAAACAGGAACACGGTCAGGAGAGGCGTTAATGTAGGGAACACCGATCACCTGTAATGTATCGGCGCCACTTGCCAACTTGAGGGTTGCGGACAAAACATGAACAAGAGGGAGGTATGAACGGTAAAGTAAAGTAACGAAACTAAAAAAAATATGCTCTTGATAAAAATAAAACGAGTTTTAAAAGTGTAAAAAGTGGTATATTACAGATAAAAAATGGGAAGTTCCCTAGATATTCTGTTTTTAAATAGTAGCAAATTACAGGAACTACCGGAATCGCAGCGTTAGGCTTAGAAAATTAGACTCAGGGAACACGATTTTGACCGTCGACTCAGCCCCTGCGCGGTAGGAACGAGCTATCGCGTTTTTACTCAACTCGAATTCTTCAACCTTGTGCGAGTAAAGTCAGCAAATGTTCTATTTAAAAACCTTGACAGGAATTTACTCGTCCCTCATTGACCTCTCTCCAAACAAACTTACCGCTCCTCGGCGCACTCATACATCGCAAGTAAATAAAATCGTTTCAAAATTGTGCGTTTACAGCATAAGACCGAAGGAGGGGTTAAAGTCGGATCAGGATGAATCCCATCCTCAGCGGCAACGCAAAACAAAAAGTTAATACGAAATAAAAGTCAAGGAAAAAGAAGAAAAAGCATTTCATTCAACTCACCATGGCGAGTGAGAAAAAAGCAACTCCATTAACTGAGAATGGGCACACTTTTAATCTATGAAGAGAGGCTAACATTGTTTCAATCATGAAATCAGATACATGGTGAAAATTTCGCGCTTATCGAAGAAGTCGAACTGGACCGATAGATGTCTTATGCGCACAGCAGCATTAGAGACTGGCAGTACGTTTAGAGCTTTGCACCACCACCTATTTTCCAATGAACATAATGCATGATGGCTTCCGTAACAATGAACCTATCGGATGCTGGAATGTTCAGAGAATGGATATAGAGCAAATATAAGTGCACATTGAGCGCTTGAATGTACGCAGGACTCCACCTTCTCGTTGTAGAGCTCCATGTAGGAGACCTCGACCTTGCAGCCCGTGTTGGAGTCGGTGCAGGCGATGCGCTCGAAGAGCTCGTCACACAGGCGCGGTATGAGGCCTTTGTTGTCGTCCGTGCCCATCATCGTGTACGACTTGCCCGACCCTGCACGCATGGGTGGGCAATGGTGCATTATTCCACAATAATCGAGGAAATCGGCAGGTTATGGACACTAAATGTGCAGGTGCAATAAATGGATAATAAATGAAAAATAAATGAACAATGAAGAATGATAAATGAAATGGAATCAACTCGCCCGTTAATAACCAATTAATAACCAATAACTGATAAATAAATGGATGATAAAAGAATAATAAATAAATGGACAAAAATAGACAATAATTGACACTAATGGACAATAATGGCAGTAATGGACAATGAATGGACAAAATATGGACAATAACGAACAATAATGGACACCGCATGTGTACGATAATAACACAGGCTCCACTCAAAGAAGACGCACAGAGCCATGAACCGCCTCACATTTGGACACATTTGACACGTTCAAAGCGGCTGAGCGCTGTGCCAATTCTGAAAATTGAGATACCGTCAATAAATAGTCTCCAACGCTGTTGACTTGCACAGTGTTTACACAGGTCGTTAAGGATAAAGAGGTGCAAAATTTCTCACCTACCAGGAAGTGGCAAACTGAACACTTTTGCCTTGATGTAACTTTGCGACAAAAAATTGTTTCTTTGAGATGTTAACTGTTTAATGTTAGAAAGGAGGAAATACGAAAACAAAATTGCCAACAATTCATTTATACATTTACTTCACAGAAGTTGTTTAAAGTTTCCACCACCCACACCGATGCACACATATCTTCGACGCTTTGACCACAATTCTTCAGACAGGCAAAATTTCATGCCAACAAATATTTTCGTTGTGAATTTAAAAAATGAAAGATTTTGTTCTAACAAATTTGGCTACCCAATCAATTTTCCTTCTAAACTCGCATATATGAGTCATGAAAACAATGTTTGTGTGCATATATTTTACGGGTTGCGTTGCGTTAGGTTAGAATATCGCGTACCATGTACGGTACACGTTACAATCAAAGTGCCAAGGACTACCGGATATTGTGGAAAAGGTCCTGGCATTTCAGAATAATCACCAGAAGCCACTGCAATTCTGGCCACGACATCTTCCTCTGATTTCACAGGTCTTGAATAAACAACGCTTTCATGAGTCACCCAAAATCGACATGGGTGGTGGAAATTTTGAACAATTTTCGATAAGTAAATGTTTAAATTGATTATTCGTGGGTAATTTTATTTTCAAATTTCTTTTTTTCAAACAATAAGCAGCTAACATCTCAAAATCAAATATTTTCTCGCAAAAATTCATAGCGCCGAAAGTGTTTAGTTTACCACTTTCTGGTAGATGTTAACTTTCGCGCCACTTTTCCCTAACACCCTGTGCGAGTATATCGTTGGGGACTCTCAAACGAAGCAGTAAAAAAAACACAAACACGACGACTACAACATGACGCTTGGCTAAATCGACCCGGTTTTTAAACGATCTGTACATAGGTAGTTCCGCTGCTTGGAATGGGTTAATCCAAGACTCCAGGCGCTGGCTGAGGCCATGTTATAACGGTGAGTTTGTTTTACTTCGCTTCAGTCAGGAAGATACACACACACGACCACCATAAGTACGTTCCCTCGAGAACTTTTCGGTTACCTACAATAGCATCTAAGTACCAACGTTTGTTAAACATACCCGGAAGAATAATAATTGCTGAAGTAGACGTTCAATTGTTATTATTTGTTTCATGTTCGATAACGTAACATAATCGAAAACGTCAAAAATTACCACAGCGCCAGAACGTCTCCGGTCCAACACCACGCCCTGAAGCGTGCGTCGACTTGTTACCAAGTAAAATGAAGTACTCGTAACTATCTGAAAGCATACGACTGTTCCTACGTATCAGGCAGTCAATATTTGAAGCACGGGACACTACCTCTATACCAGTACAATATAGCACACATCTGATATGTGCTGCCCCATTCAGACCAACAAAGGTCAAAAAGGGCACCGCAGCAGAACCCAAGGGCAGGTGTTTAGGAGATCCTGTTTTCCTTCCCTAGCAGCACGGAGAGCATATATTTGCCCGGGCTTACAAAACAAGGACGGGATCTCCCACTAATCTCTCCATTTAGAAGAGCGCATGAGAGAGACGCAATCGCCGCAAGCTCCTGCTTAGCTTAAATGATGAAAGTTTAGTCCCTCGCAATGAATGGATCTGAAGAGAACAACCTTCAAGTTTTAGTTACTGCAGTGTAGAATATCAAAATGAATGTTCACCAAACACTCGCATTTATTTCGCTTTTACACTTCTGACCCAGCATTTCCAAGTCAAATAAAATGAAATTCATATAAATTCACAATAAATGTTATTCGATGAACATGCCGATTGTAAGAAAGAAATCAATGACTCGCGGGATTTTCAACCTGGTCCTAAATGCAGAAAAGCGCCTTGAAGCGATTCTCGCACGTCAGTCGATGTCTCTAAAGCAGAATTGAAGTCGGAATGAATTTTAATTCTACACGAACAGATCCGTGCGGCCCACAATGTATTTGTAGCTAAACATTACTATCCTCCGTAACTCAGGAGATTACTTTGAATAAATAAAACTAGCATTCGTGTATTATCTAGCCTCAAGTTGCACCTATCGGATCCAGAATTTCCCTAAATAATTCATTTAAAATAAAAAAACATCGATTGCCCTAATTTTGGGCCAACATGTGCAGCCAACCTATTCAAGGAGGGCTGAAAAACGAAACCATAATTTGAATTTATAAATAAAAACTACTAACGTCGTGATTTTTTGACATTATTTATAAGCTATTCGGTGTCTACGATACTTACAATTCTCACATGCGGAACACAGATTGAAACCATTATTATTCTGTTTAATAATTACTTTGAGTTGTTCGACATTAGCTAATAGATGTGTTCAACAATCGTATTATTGCACTGAATCAAGCAATTGTGTGGCCACCAAGATCACCGGACTTGACACCGTGAGATTTTTTCAGATGGGGACATTCGAAGTCAAGTGTACACTCTAGCCTGCAAACATGGAAGACTTGGATGAGATTCACTTATGAAATTAATTTATTGAAAGAAAATCCGAATTCAATAAAAAGTGTTATGACAGCAATGAGAACAAGGATTGAATTATGTTCGGCAAGAAATACAGGAGATCTGAAAGAAGTCGAGGAACTAGGACCAAACAAAGGATTATGGTGCTCACTTTTCCTTGACAGAGATCCTAATTTACGGTTGTACGCAAGCCAACTTTCGTCAAAATACACTATTATCACTATTGCACCAATAATGTTGAATGCATTTTCTTAAAATTTCACTAATTACAATGGGTCATATAAGCGTTCGTAACGTACAAAATAATTCACATTTTTCGCTATTAAAGATACTTCAGAAATCATTGGAGAATTGTGAATCTTACATAAGAAAGTGTAAGATCAAACACATTTGGTAATGTTTAGTGAACGAGAATAAATTCGAACTGTTCAAACAATAACGAAGAACATCACGGTTGCAATATACAATTGCTCTTATCAACGAATGAGATGACGACCTTGACAATATTCTATGGTCAGATGGGACAAAAATCGACCTGTTCGGCAATAATTACAACAGGACCGTTAGGCAAAAACCGAATGCGCATAACGAATCACAATGAAAATTATGTTCCGAGCACAATAAATGGCGAATGTTCACCACCATCATGCCATAGAAAAGGTCGGATCCCCATCTCAATGATACGAATTTTCTAGAACAAAGGCTCTCGAACTTGCCCTTGCCCGTTCATGCTTTCTAGCCGAGATGTGCCGCACTTTGAACTGAATGCGCGTAACACAGCAGCGCAGTTACTACCAACACACTGAAGCGTTTCGAGAGGAAACAGATCGAGGGCATCGATTCCAGACGACCACTTGACGCCCTTTGGTGCAGAGGCAGCAACGCAGGAGGTCAATAAAACTATTTTTGGACACTTCTTCGCACGGAGAACGATACACACTGGGCACGGAACGATACACTGGCACGATACAAAGAAACAAAGTGGGTCATTTAAAGCATCGAAGAATTTTCTTCGGTTCACAGAACTGGATTTGATTTGCTAAATGCCCTGCTGGAAAAGATCGTTTCGGTAAGAACAAACGAAAAAATGTTCACTTATTCACGCCAGGATGCACCTGAGATTTAAGTAAAAAGAGATTCTGTGCGCGCGCCCCACAGAAATGAAAGTCCGAACTCCATTCAAGGACCGCTGGTACTCCTGAAAGTCATAGGAAATAATCCTGTTCAGTCGCGAATTACTGTTTCGTTCAAAACTAGGGAGATCTGCACACAAGAGCAGAGCTTAAGAACGACTGTTCCCACACAACATTGCGTTCATTCAAGAAATATGTTGGTTCTCATAAGGTTAAAAAGAAGTATAGAGACTGTCGAACACGCTCGTACTGGGTCAATGTCAAAGACACCAATTCCCATAGGGGAGAAAGAAACAAGTTTTAAGGCACATCAATGTTATCATCTACATTACTATCACTTTAACGAGTTAATTATTTCGATGTTACAGCTGCATTTAGCATTGTACAGACCACTAGCTGCAGCCTTATGTTTACACACAATTAGGCTGCATTTAGATTTTTACGAAACACTCCCGGCATCTTTATGGAACAAGACCATATCATCCTCTGGAGCGTTAAAGCGTCATTCCTACCAAAACACCTCATATCGAGCGTTGCAATTTCGCGTAGGACAGCTAGGGTTACGTCCGACAAAAGTCAACTGTGACGGGGTACAGAAGACGCTCGGCCAGGTACGACGTTTCTCGGAACGATGCTTTCATATTTTCCCGATAATCAGAAGAAGCCCTCATCACGAGCTGAAGGCCCATCGCCAACAGAAAATCTTCTTAATATTTACGGTAAGACCTGAATTAAACGTGCTGCGACGTTGAAATGATAACAATGACAAGAGCAATAAATCTACGGTATCTGCGAAGAACAGTTCATTTACTCGAGTCTAAATTCTATTGCTTCAATGCCACAGTTGAAGTTCATGATAGAGGAAACGTTGAATTTCGGGAATTTTTCAGTTTCCACACAACGACCATCATATTTTCTCTTCTAAAATGAACACATAATTTAACAACTGAGAATCACTTCACGTTTCACAAAATGAACAATGTTCTCTTCAGGAGGGGGCAGCTACTGAATAATTCGCGTAAAATCGGCGAGTAAACTTTGGTAAGAAGAGGAAGAAAGGCTGCGCGCTCTTGAGAGGATCACTTGGCGAAATTTCCAGCAAACGTTTGGCAGAAGACATTCTGGATTGCAAAACTTTTTTATGTTACGTAATTCATAACACATCAAAATTTAAAAATGTACAGGCAAAACTGACAGCGCTATGGGCAAAGAAACGGAAAAATAGAATGTTGATGAAGTTAATTATTTACATGCAAACGTTGTAATATCATACTTTGATGAACCATTCTAAATCGATTTTATGATACATATAAAATGCATCTTTTGCAGGTAATTCATGTAGAACTTCATAAAATGGTACAATTTTCATTTATTTGCTTCTCCTGAACAACGTATGTTTGACTTCGAGATCTTTTAACTCCAAAGAGTTTCTGGCCTACAATAATGAAACGCATGTCAGTCGACGCGGAATTTCATGGCCAACAAGTCATTGGATCCACAAATGCATCAACAGGAAAGTCAAAATATTATAAATAATGAACAACATTTTTGTTCCTCAAAAAAATTATGTTCCGTTTTCCCAAAAATTTAGCTTCGTACTTTTATTCTATGTGCTGGAATGTATCCATAACAACAAATCCCCATGATTTTAGTGATAAAATTGTGTATTTTAGACATTTTTCCATAGCCTAACACTTTTTCAATACCACATTTTTTCCGAACTATCTTAAAAATTCAGGAACAAAATGCTTTTTTTCCGAGTTACACAAGCAAACCAAATTTGAAAGCAATCCATTCGCTAAGATAGAAGTTTTTCACAAACCCGCACTGTCTCCTCAAGAAACGAGGGCGGATTTCACGGCCAGCCAATGCACCTACACTTGTCCACGGCTGCATGTCTGTAACGACGGAGCAACGCTTGTTACAAGGGTAATATAAGGCCGCGAGCCACCAAAGTACGCACATTAAAAACATTGCTTCACTAGGCGAGTGTGAAAACTAGATTATTAGTTAGTTTGAAGCTCCAAATGAGCTTTAAACTAACACATGGAATGAACGCATGAAACGAGGCCCAAAAAAAGTGAAATGAAGGAACTATTTAGTATGGACTTGGGACAACGGGGGACATATGCCCAAGGAGTGGTCCCACACTGGATTCTCTGCGAATAGAAACAGCAAGTTTAGAAACGAGATTAAGAGAATATAAGGAGTAATGAGCAAAGGAGCAGTGAAAATTAAAATAAGCAAAGTGAACACGAAAACATAGAAATCGTCATCTCAAACAAGCGCAGTTGCATGCTTACAATCAATTGCGAGAGGTGTTAGAGAGGTTAAGAGCAGATCTGTCATACGAAGTTTTCTGTGTTAGACAGCTCGCAGAAATTAAATGCAGTATGGAACAAGAAATAATCTCGAAATCACCGAGTTAGAACGAGTTACAATTCCAACATTGAGCTCGAGTTACAAAAGGTATATCTCTATCACAAGCAATAATAATAATCGTTTATCCGGTGCAGAACAAAATGCCATCCGCTCATAACACGAAAATTGCTCTGCAAAATGAATTCAAGCATGCGATACGCCCTCACACTGCGTAAATCGAATTTATCTTGAACGTTGAAACGCACGGAACGGAAACAAGAAAAATTTTCTTGAGCAAAACTGTACGAAAATTGAGAAGCAACCATGCGACAAGGGTCCTCTCGGACAGTGATATCAGTTCACCTTGCAGGTTAAACCAGAAAATTGCCAGAAAACACTCAGATGCAACGAACTTTGATCTGTTGTTCGTTGTATATGAGTGTATAACCGAGTTCGTTGTATCTGAGTGTTCGTTGTATATATTATATCCCTGTTGTTCTCTGATCTGTTCGCAAACGGCTGCTGAAGTCGAGCCCAGAGCTACGCACGTGTTATTACAACATGCTCTAAAAACACAAAGTTTAATTCTCGTTTTCAAAATAGCGCAGGGCTATTACTGCACTATTGTTTGTCTTTGAATCAGTGTCTGCTCATTGAACGACAAACAATACGTCAATAATTCAGACAAAATAAAACAGGGTCACGGTACAAAAGAGTGATTGAAAATTGATAAAATGTTTGAGATGTATCTGTACCGAGATAAAACCATACCATACGGAACAACGCGATCATTTTTGCACGGTAACATGGATAACTCAAGCCTTTATTAACTTTTTGACCAGTTTTTTTTGTCCCCCCCGTACACTTCCATCGGTTTCCAGGTTGCGGCCGCTGCTCCATTTCAGCGATACGGGAAATCGATCAGCCATCCCTCGCACGCACGGTGACGGACTCTGCCAGTGCCGAGAGAACGAAATTCTAGACCAAAAATCTGGCCTCGCAACATATTGTCGAGTTTCCCCCGCGGGTCTGAATATGAACGGACCACGCTCGTAGGGTAGTATCTCTCCTCCATCAAATCAATGAAAACACTAAGGAACATAACTAGTAATCTCGGTAACTAAGTGTTATTTCCCAACTCCTTCTACTGCAGAAGAAGAGGTGTTAATTATTCTATGAAATTTGGCATTCGTATCAAGCTGGTATACCATATTTATTACTGGTATTCTGGTATTATACTGCTGACGCGCAAATATAAAAATTCATCAACCAGGCCGAGAAAGTAAGGTTCGAGCTTTTCGTTTTATTTATCCTTTTCTAGTTACAAAGAAGCGGGAAATTAGGATTTTTACCAAGGAACACAACAAATAGTGAAATACTGTTGAATAGTGTTATTCCACTATACATATACTAATACACAGTTGTTGCTTGATTACTTGCATGGTTGGCTGGTCCGTCTCTCTGTCACGCTCTTGAAGGATTTAGATAGGGGGAAATTCCCGGGTCCGTATTCCTAAACTAATAGCGAGACTGTTGAATAAGGCAGTCTGTATCAGTGATACTGAATGTAACATTTCATGTCAGAGTTACCGTAAATAAGAGGACATCTGAAGAATTTGATATCATTTGTCCCGCCATTTTTAGCGGGGTGCGTCTACCAGTGGGTGGGTTATATCACATACAACGACATGAAATAACCGAAGATGAATAGAGTACCCAGTTAACTGACTCGCTAATCTCCAACAGCTTCGAACGAGTAGGAGTCGCGAGCGATCAGGCAAAAGAGAACGACTCAGCATCCGAGACACCACCGTCCTCACACGCACGGACATCGAGATTTCCACACCCTGCTTCATGTATATTTCCCCGTGAGTGAAGTAGGAGAACTTTAACATCAAGATCACGCGAACTTAGACAGTTCATCACATCACCCAATACGCTAGTTTTCGTGAGTAATATTGGAACTCCGTTTCCTACATGTAAGCTAAGCCTCTCCTCTTACTCGGCCAATGACCATTTTTTGAGACGCTCATTAGACTGGTGCTTATTGATTTTAACCTGAGGAACAGAACCCAAAGAATGATGAGAATGAGCTCTCATTTCCTAACGAAAACAACCATCGTTTGAACAGTTTTACACTCGTTATTTGCTTAGATTTACAACCCGTCAGTGTTGAGCATGGCGTATCACTTCAAGAGTCACATGAAGGACCATTTTTTGAATGCACTTTTTACAATCATAGACAAACCAAACAATTTTTCAATCAGAAAGGGCAATCCGCAAGGAATAATACTGATTAGTTACACATGAATACGTGCTGTAAATACTGCCACATCAAAACAAAGCAACTCTACAATCCGTTTCCCAGTGCAACACTTTGGCCACAGCATCTACAATTATCTAAAATGCGGGAAAAGTTTACACTGGGGGAACAGGTAACCCGAGCAGGAACCTGAAGGCCGCGAATCACGTGAATATAAATTACCTCGGCGGGCCGTTTGGTCCGAACCTCCCCTCTGTAAAATGGACGAGATAGAAACCATGACCACAGCAGGTCTGGAAGAACGCACCCTTCTCAGCCTAGCTTCAAACAAATACGACACAAGGTACCAAACAGCAACCGCTTTTTCGCCTGGTCGACAGCACTGCGAACACCTCGACGCACACATACCGATCTGAGGCACGGACAAATATCAAAAGAAAGAAGACCTAAACCTCGGGGAGCAGGAATACATCACCCCAACGAATTATGCAACGGGGCAACACGCCTCATGACCAACGATCGACAGCTGAATTTAAACTAAGCTGCTCAATTCGACTCGTTACTCGCTCGCCTTGGTTATTGAACGACCTAATGCCGTGTTAGACGTTGCAACTCGCAAGACATAAGAAGAGTTCAACGCGACAATGCAACAATGCTGCGAAACGGTCTCCATATGGTTGTAGGACGTGTAACTCGGTCCTTTGGAGCGAGGCAGCTATCGATGCCCTGCATGCTAAACGGAACGACGCACTCGAGTGTGCACGATAAGGACTCGCCTCACATGGCGCGCTGGTCTACATCGTCCCAACAGAACGTTAGCAGCGTCCCCTGCAGCCCATCGTGGTCCCGGGAAGCTGACGACAAACAATGTCCATAAAATATGAGTCATAACATGCTCGACCAATTTGGATGAGCCTTCCATACGTCGGCTTGGTGGTATGTTTTCGTATGAAACTAAATCCATGCCAAGCACTCGCAAGAGTAATTAAATTGAAATAATTTCCTTGTTTACCTGTTAATTAGAACAGCGTCTGCTAAGGGTCATGCATATCGAGACACAAGAGCTGCTCACCAAACCAAAGCAATAGCGATCCCGCCGTGGAAGCTACAAACGGTGTCCACCATAATTCTAGTGCAAGAAGCTGTGCAATTCTATCCTGCATTCGAGGTAACAACTCAGTTCGCATAAAGTTAACAATTACACAGGAGGAGCAACTGAGTACAAAGGACAGAAACAGGAGGGTTTGCGAACGAATAATTGGAAAAATAATTCTCGTAAAGCAACAAACGTAAAGCGAATATCCACTTGTATTGTAGAATAAAATCAATTAGCCAAGCGAGTCTCCAGCGATGCAGGGAGTGAGAAGCGCATCACTGAGCAGCTGGGATTTACGAGGAAACCTCGGATGCTTCCAAGCGTATGCGAGTCTACGGCGTCACAGAGCAACGCTGGAGATATATCAATAGCTCATAAAGTGATCTTATCCTCGACGCAGCGTGACTTCTGCTAATAAAATTAGGACAAATTATATGAAGTAGTTAGCAAAACAAAATGGAAATGACTCAATCTTAACATAGTTTTCATTACAAGAAATGTAATCGGATCAAATACCTCCTATATATAGAGTGGGTGAAATAAATATCTGATGCATTGTAAAAGTTTACTTACCATTGTTACACAACGGCAAAACAATTGAAAATTGAACATTTTATGTATTTTTGCACGCTGAATACAAAATTTGCACAATAATACACAAATAGTAAAGCATTGATACCATATCAACACACGCCTTTGACTACCACGTCAAAACGTGTCCAACGCAGACAAAATTAATTTTTAAGCGAAAATAAATATGGTCTTTGAACATTCCAGAGTGGTTTAAGCGACAGGAATACAGTAGAACTTTCTTGAAAAATAATCTACTTCGTCCACGAACAACAGCGGACCTCAGTCAACGTCTGAGAGCTGCATGACAAGGAGATGGTCATTTAATATTAATTCTAAAACAGCGAAGACAACAGAATTGCCAGGAAGAATTAGAAAAGTTCTTTTTCTAATTCTTCCAAACCTTAAAAGTGGTTTGGACTAAAGATCAATATTCATCTACGCTAAAAATACTAATCTCAGTCATCGGTGACACGATTCGCCAGTTCAGGTCACATCATCCCAGTGCGTCAATCGAGAAGCGTGCGGCTCCACATATCTATCTAGTATAATACTAAAACTCTGGTCGTCTTGCTTCGATGCTTGCTTGAAACCGTGCACACGTTTGTCTGTCGGATCTGAGATACTCGAAATTTATACTCTTCGTTTAATCCCGTATTGTGGATACCGACTTAACTGCATAGGATATATTTCTGGATACGGTTTGATTTTGATAAATTTTATTTGACCCAACGGGTCACGGGTTGTCTAGTAGTCTGTAGAGGGAAGAAGGATCTTCGAGGGACTCGACCTCCTGAACTTCAAAATGTTTCGAACCGGCTTCGACAAATATACGTCGTATTAATACATTTTGAGAAGTTCTTAGGAAAGAAGGATTCCGTTCCCGTACACGAAGAAAAACACTTTTGTTGGAACCAATTCATGTTAGCAACCGTCTGAATTTTGCAAGGGTACATTTAGAGAAGCCTGCAAGTTCTTGGGATGCTGCACTGTCTGACGGGACGAAGGTTGAGCAACTTGGTGGATTTTTGACCACGTATCGAACATTTATTGCACAGTAGCTACTGTATTTCCATTGCAAAAGCGATAACAAATAATATTAATTTTAATTCTAATGAAACTTTAAACCTACCTAATATATAAACCTACCTAATTTATAAACCTACTTAATTCATAAACCTACCTAATTTATAAACCTACCTAATTTTAAACTTCGCTATACTTTAAACCCAACATAATTTCAATACCAACTAAATGGAAACAACGGAGGGAGTGAGTGAGCTTGTGACAAGCGCTCTAGCAAACGCCAGAGAGTTGGAGTTACGACCTGTGCAGCAGGGGGCGAGACTGACGTGAGGCAAAGGGCGAGGACGAGCAGCGGAGTCGAGAGTGTGAGGGAGAGCGGCCCCTCGAGTGAGAGCAGAGCGAGGGAGAGCAGCAGTCGTGAGAGGAGGGATGCTGCTGCTGCTGCAGCTTGTATTGATTGTGCAGGGGCGGCCGCGCTGGAGGTCCTGGCCATCGTGTGCAGAGGCCCAGGGCTCTGCACAGCGGCTGGGTCTACTCTGCACACCGACCATCTACGGTCCTAGTCTGCACAGCAAAAACCGAGGGGCTGTCCTCTGCACAGCAAAAACTGAGGGGCTGTCCTCTGCACAGCAAAAACTGAGGGGCTGTCCTTTTCACAGCAGAGATCGAGCAACAGTGGCAGTAGTCCCCGTACGGTGAACATCTTTTAAGCACACACAAAACACGCAAGTTCTGCTCTTCAAAACGTTCATCCGAGTTGTGCCATGGAGTAATAGCATTTTGAGTAGTTCTGAGTGACTTCTCAGGCCCTTAAGAACTCTTCACTGAAATGGACATGTAGGGAACTGTCAACTGCAAACGAGGGCACTGCTCAGCAGGAAATATATTTCTTTACTGTGAAGACCAATTTGGGTGCTGGTAGGAACCATTGCCAGCTAAACTGGAGACAACTAAGTGCTTAACACGACAAGCGCTAGGAAAAAAATCGTATATGATATTTGCAGAGCAGGGATAATTTACTCATCCGTCTAAGTACCAATTTTATGTACTCGTTCAAGTAACCGTATTATGTACTGATCCGTCTAAGTACCAATTTCATGTACTCATCCGTCTAAGTACCAATTTTATGTACTCATTCAAGTAACCGTATTATGTACTCATTCAAGTAACCGTATTATGTACTCATCCGTCTAAGTAACCGTATTATGTACTCATCCGTCCAGGTAACCGTATTATGTACTCATCCGTCTAAGTAACCGTATGATGTACTTAGCCTTATTATGCACAACAGTGAGAAGGCACGAGCGGCAACAAGGAACTCGTTAGAAAGCCAAGCATTGCCCCAATCGACTCTCTGTACACATGCACAGCATGAACGAACTCCTGCATAGCAGCAAGACAACAGCTAACTCCTGCACAGCAGCAAGACAACAGCAAACTCTTGCACAGCAGCAAGACAACCGCAAACTCCTACACAGCAGCAAGGCAAAAACAAATTCCTGCACAGCAGCAAGGCAACAACAAACTCCTGCACAGCAGCAAGACAACAACGAACTTCTACACAGCAGCAAGACAACAACGAACTTTTACACAGCTACAGTACATCACCAAACTCCTGCACAGCAGCAAGACAACAACGAACTTCTACACAGCCCCAGTACATCAACAAACTCCTGCACAGCTGCAGGAACACGGCACATTCCATCTGAGAGAGCGATGCTGCACAACGCGGAGCGCGCTCACCCTCCATTTCGAAAATCTCCAGTACGATCCAGGACGAGCACTGAGCTGATTTTCATGCAGTCAGAGTGGTTTTCTTAGGAAAAGAAGCTTCAATTCTGCATACATTCTCCACCCTCAGCAGTCAGGTGCCCTGTGAGTAATTACAGTATGCAAAGCATGCAAGTTTTTACAGTGCATACGGATTAAAACATCCCCTCTCACAAGTCCCAAGAATGCTGCTCGCATTTCGTAGCAAGCCTAATGGAGCCTTATTGCATATGCATACATCAAAAGGCTATAGTTAAGTTTCCTTCAAAAGCTAGACGTCCGATAAGAATAATTTGGTCGGTAAAGAGTTTCAAAAGCACATGAAGCACGCCAATTCAGTTCCTCGCCTTTCCTGGACGGCTTGGCTGAGGAGGAGAGTCGGCCACCAGTGCCGGGACTTGAAGGCCTCTCGAGTAACGCTCTAAGAGGGGCAGGCCTCAGGAGAGCATGCAAACGAGGCCTTCCATTTTACACAAGGACTGAAGAATCCTCGCAGAGGAAAGGCTTGGAGAATACATCAGAGCTGGGCAGAATATCGGGGCAGACTAGGGGAAGCTGAGGTACCAGCCGTGGATGATCTCTTAGGAAGAAGGTGAGGTAGATGACACCTACAAGAACAAAGGTTTAGTCTCTTCTCTGTGAGATGGGGAAGGTTTAGAGAAGACGAGACGATGTTGAAAGCTGAACAGAGAGAACGGAATCGGAACAGGGCTTCAACACCTGATATAAGAAAGCGTCTTCACAGGCTAGATAGTAAAAGCTTAGTCTTTCTCGAGCTCAGTGAAAGATGGTTGGACTGTGAGAATAAAATGTCATCAACACAGCCGCACTAACTCCACAGCGTATAGCGTCAACGGTTGGCACGATTGAATCAGTACAGTTTAGTGTAATTTCTTATTTTCTTCCAAACTAGAATGAATAAGTGCGCTAATGCATAAAATATGGACTGCTTACGCAATCTACGTTCATTTGATAAATAAGTCGGGTCCTTCAGGTCAAGACAGAGACAGCGAAACTTATCAAAAAATTAATGCAAAGAACTTTCCCGTCCTTCCCTTGGTATGAAATTCATGTTTATACCCGATTTCTCCCTCTGTACGACGTTCCTTTCAATGCTGAACTCCCCTCCACGCAAAATTCCTCCCTCCACGCAAAATTCCTCCCTCCACGCAAAATTCCTCCCTCCACGCAAAATTCCTCCCTCCGCGCAAAATTCCTCCCTTCACGCAAAATTCCTCCCCTCACGCAATATTCCTCCCTCCACGCAAAATTCCTCCATCCACGCAAAATTCCTCCCTCCATGTAACATTGACTACAAAATAGAACTTGGGATAAAAGAGTGTTTTCTTCCTTGCCCAATCCACTCGTAATCTACGAATACGATAGCCAGCGCCGAATAAATGCTTGGATCAACTGAACTTGAAGCCTTCCAAAGCTTATTCCCAGCCCGAAAATAGAACGATCCATTGACTTGAGCAAAAAACACGAGTCGGGTTTTCTTTACAGAGTTGGCTCTGGTGCAGTGAGCTGCAGGCCTGAAATATTGCACAGCGGCAAAGAAACCCCACAATAAAAACATAAAATTGAAGTAACTCGTACATTTGGTCAAATTTCTCCGCCATCGCTCGGCGTCCAATTTCCACGAGCGTCAATTCAGTGCGAGCAGAGCGAGCATTTCAGAGCCTACTGGGGCTAGTCATGACTATCATTTTTCTTTCCCCCACAATTTCATTGTTGAAAATCTACTCCTGAATACTCGTGTGTTAGAAGAAGCAACTGAAGTCCGCAGTGGACTTTCTGCTTTATTTCTTCGGGATTGTCGCTCTCG
Source organism: Orchestia grillus (assembly GCA_014899125.1). NCBI lineage: Eukaryota > Metazoa > Arthropoda > Malacostraca > Amphipoda > Talitridae > Orchestia > Orchestia grillus. The sequence goes on along the minus strand of VOMN01006471.1, from coordinate 24,364 downwards.
ATAAGGCGGCTCCATTGCTTTATATTAAAAGACCGGGACGCGTCCGGCCAAAAGGCTTCCGGAAAAACAATAAAAGTCATCTCGCCAAACACTAAAAATTGCCGCCTCGCACCGCTTAGGTGAATTGTTTCACCTAACTCGTGTTATGTGTATTTCACGATCACATCGGGAATTAAATGAAATTTCCAGTATGATATGATTTATCAATGTAAATTTGGAGAAAAAAAACGAGAAATCAGGAAAATATCGTAGCAGGAAATAAATTAGTAGAGCAGCGTCGTCCCACTAACCGAATTGTTTGGCTCGGTTTAAGATCGAGTTGAGAGCGTGAGGTAGACGTGGTACAATTTAATGACACAAAAAACTAAAAATCTTTCTCACAAATGCAACTACTTCAAACAGCTCAAAACAGAAAGTTCAGACATATCCATAAGGCCCAAGCAAAACAACTTTGCAGTTTTAGCGGTGCGCTCCTATCGCGGGGCATGAAAATTCAGCCCTTTAAAGATAAAGAACTTCGGAAGTTACCCTCTAACGTAACTTCCACATCGCTGTTTACTGGAGACGAGCATTAACATTTTTGCAAGAGTAGCGATGAGGGCAGAAGGTTGAGTTCGGAGGTCCATGTGAGTGAAGACAATTTTAGGGTAAGGGTCGATAAGATGCCCTAATGGCCGGAAGGTCTTCCCAAGCGACCGTCTGACGGCTCATTGGTGCCCACTGCAGTGACTTCTCCCCTCGTTTGAGGTGACCATGACTTACCCTAGCAGCAGTGCCCTCTGGTGCCGCTAATGCTTCAATGCCGGGCCCACTGGGCGACCACGACTAGATCTTGTATGTTTTATACAAGGAACGCGAACTGTAGCACTGGAGGGGAGACCGTGACATAACGTGAGGTAACACCGCATGTTTCAATGCTGTCCTGCACTAAAGAGCGTTACAAGCAAGAACTCTGTGCAGTATGTTAGCGAGGGAATCAGTTATGCAGCAACTTTATACTCATCGTAATATATATAGCGCCCTGGACACAATATAGATAAATCGAAGAGCTGAATGAACTTCTGTAATCGTATAACCCCTTCAAAGTTACCGGTTACTGCTCGAGTTTCGATAATTAGAAAGTATATAATTGAATTCGAATGAAATTATTTCAAGGAATATAAATTAATGTTACCTGTTTACACACCATATCTGCCATTCTTTTAGTTGAGAATCAGAATTCATTTTTTAACAATACATTTTTTGTATGGGGTCGAGGTGATTGGTACCTAAACATTTACCGGCTTCACGAATTTAAAGCAGAGCTTCAATCAAGTCACTAGTATTTCAACGAAATAGTTTTCAGGAAGTCCAAGTCCCTGACAGGAAACGACATCATGGAACAAGCAACAGAAGAGAGAGCTGTACACAACCCCAACATTGACACATTTCCTGCGAAAATGCTATTTTACCGTGAGCAAAATGGCGCACAAATGGGTCGCAGACACCGTGTTATACGGCTCAACTTGTTCAATCATCCCCAAGAAAAATTCAGTCACCACAATCGCTGCCACCATGAAAGTTAGTCTAGTCGTTCCATGCCATCATAACCATCTTCATAAGCCTTTAAAATGCAATTTTCCTTGTCGTGGCGGTTCTTCCAAGCGGAAGCACGTATGGCCTATACACAACCAACGAAGGCGCACATGTGCTTCAGAGGTAAGATCTAGTGATACCAATTGAACCAAGCTAATATAACAGCTGAGCTAGAAGTAGGAAAATACCCCTTGAGTGACGCACACGCGCGTCATGCGGCAACGAACGCGTTATTAAAACTTTGAATACGATTCTCCACACAGGAAAATTTTCAGGTCGACAAATGTCTCCGTTGTGATTGTAAAAAAGAAGAATTTTGGTATCAGAAATATGGTTATTTTTTCAATTACCCTACTAATCCAAGCTAGCCTATCCGAGTAATGAACACAAATTTCATGAAAACTTAAAAATTTATTTTCATACATGTTGGTGCTCTGGCTACGTTAGGTTAGATGATCGCGTGTACCATACACGCCCCACCCCGCACGCAAAGCGTTAAAGCAACGAGCCGCACACACCACAACTGCCCAAGAAGCCGCGCTCCCAAGAACCCGCCCTCGCACAACGCCGCTCAGAATGTGCGCTGGAAGATTTCGGAAACCGCTCACCTACGCCAGGAGTTGCGGTCTGATCAGCGTATCCTGGACATGACCTGGCGCCTCCTTAATGAGATCATGAAAATTCAGCGGAGTCATAACAAGAGAGCCCCTCATTAGCATGCGAGTGCGCCACTCACTCGGCCGGATCAGGCGAGGCTTGACATGAGGCGGCCCCAAAAATACCCTCGAAGCAACAGCAAGCTCAGCGTGCAACTGGCCAAATTACAATACTTAAAACTTTATACTACACAGCTTTTCTTTGATGGAGCGTTATGGCCATCTAGGCTCGAATTATTTTCCAGTTGATTTATACATTTTAAATAGCTTAGATTTTCTTTCGACAGATTTTTTGCGATGTGACCAACCGGTGGGTCATTCAACCTATTCAAAAATGGCATCGTCGCAGGAAACGTGTTAAGGAAACGTCTAAGGTAAATTAGGTGTAAAACAAACAAAAACAGTAGAACAATACTTCCCTTGAAAGCCACATACTTGTTCAAACAAAACACGTCACACATGCAGAAGTAGCTACGTTGAGCGTACCGGATTCAGTACGAGGGACAGTAAAGGATTAAGCATAACTCCGCCTACAAACTGCAGCGAGTCATCGTGGATGCGAGACTCTGAGCATGACTCAAGAGGCTGGAAATAAACCGCACCTAAAATTCAAGTGGCATAGCTTCGAAAGAAATGCGTCATAAAAATGTCGCATAAAAAGTGACACATATCGAGCGCTGCGTGTTGTTTTCCAGGCACAGAACACTCAAGTCAATCGCAGTGATTGACACAGCACTTATTTAACCAAAGGTTCGTTATGTTCTACTTCACTTTCAATGCCTGAAATTCATACACCCTCTTATACACTCTCATAACACGCTGAAAACAATATTATTTAAGCGTAACGGAACGATTACAACAGCACTGTAACGTTCGGTGTGGAGCTGCACGACGCGCGCAGTCGAACCTGTTACCCATTAGAGTGACAACGTCCGCCCAATCTGAAATAAAAAATGACATTTCGGACAGACATCGTTGTGCCGAGCCGAATACACATCATAGCCGATCATACACATTAAAGCTATTACTATCAGAGCCATCACTGGCACAGTAAATGGCTGTAAAAAGTGCGTTGTTCCGTAAATTCTCTTCTGTTCGAGGTTCAACTAGTAAAGCGACCAGACAACTAAAGAGTGCAATGGTCAGTTGACTAAATAAAGTAAATTATCCGTGAGGATGTATTGAAAAACATTCTTACATAATTCACTATAAAATAATGTTCCAAAGCATACCTTTTCAGTCCCTGGATGTTTCGTCAGAAATCTCTTCGAAGAGTTAGGATGCGAGGGGCAAGGGAAAATGAGGTGAACTAGTCGCAGCAGCTCGCAGCGTAGCTCTGAGGCCACGTTTCGTGCGGACGTATTTCACTCCTGCGAGACAGTGATGCTCGCGGTTGCCAGTGAGGGGAATTGCGATGGCGCAAGTGTCGAGCACAATATGTACACCTGCACAGCGCTCGACTCCTTGCAGTAAACATGCCCCTCTCATCATTACTTGTAATTAAAATAAGGAGAGCTCAGAGGCTGCTGTGTGTTCTTATCATGAGACGCAGCACTTCCCACAACAGTCACTATCCGCACTGAAGGAATAATTCCAGTCACGCGCTTCAACGCAAGAACAAATCTGCAAAGAACGAATTATTCTGCGTAATCACTATTGTAGAATATTCAATTTTTTATTGCTCACTCTTACTTCCGATTTTAACATGCACAAAAATGTACTTACTTTCACTAATTATTTATACTTTGATGATTAAAACACCACCCTAAGATATTCGATCGACCAGGAAATCAAAACAGCTATGATCAGATTTAACGTTAATATCACAGTTAATTTCTTTAATTTCGTGGTTATCGTCTTACTGCCGGAAACCTGCTAAGCCCGACTTGTGACAGGCAGTGTACGCGATTTATTTTAGAAAAAGTAAACTATCTTTCTCTTACGTGGAGGCCCGAATTGCGACTTGCTTCGAGTGCGACTTCCCCTAAAATAAGTAAACGATTTTCTCTTTCTCATGCACACGAGCGCCTAATTCACTTGACCAGATGCAGGCGGTTGCGGACGGACACAAGTTCGCGCATATAAGGAGTCGAGAAAAAAAACTGTCTGCACTGCCTTTTTCATTGACCGCCAGACACAGAAGCTGCACTCAGAAGAAGGCATTTCGCAGAAACCTGCTGCGCCGACCGATGCGTCACAACAAGCCTGTCTGGAAATTTCTTCCCTTCAAATGGGAAGTTGAAGGAACTAATTTTCCGTATCGATCAATTTTATTGGGTAGAAACACGGTCAAACTTCTAAAAAACAAATACTACATATATACAAAAATAATCGACAATACGCAGCGACTCATAACGTAACCTAGCACCTCATACTAACTAAATTGGTATGCTTAATTATTTACTTCACAGCACTTAAAGCAAAGACTTTTTCATAGCTATTCAAGTCCTTCACATTCAATATTTACTGTTCAGTATCGAGGTCAAATAATCGCGCATGGAAAAGAAGAAAAGGGTCCTCTGAACGTGCTATGCAGCCGTGAGAACACAGGACAGCCATGCACCTCAACAAACAAAACCACGGTGACAAGAGCACCTTGCACGCGACAGCAATGCGGTCGCGAGCGTCCCAAACACGGCTAACTTTGACAACAATTCGCCCTTGCACGCAATGCATTTCGTGTTCTGGGGTCAGCGAGCCCTCAAGATCACTTGAGCTTGCACGGGTTAGCCACACTGCCTGCACGCATGTATGCGTGTCCCGGAAGTATGTGGAGCTGTACGCAATGTAGCGCCGCTGCTGGGTGGCAGTCGCCTGTTTACGTTCCAGTCATGTCGTTGCTGGGAGCTTTTGGCTCGCAAGTGTGCAGTGTTGTCTCAGCTGCCTCATCCACGCCAGATGTTGACGCTTCACGATCCTTAACTTCTTAACAAAGAGAAATATTGGGCGCCTTCTGATACCCATGGCGGAATTAACTTGGAACTAGGTTCTAGATGAACGGCTAAACTTCTAGATATTAGGGGCACTCCACTGCTTTTGTAGGTGCTTAAATGACCAGTTTCGATACAAGCAGAATGCAAACTTGCCGCCATCAGACAGCGAGGTGCACAGCAACAGTCATCAGCTACGTCGTCCTATTATCGTCATGCAAGGGAAATGGGACGAGGTCCTCAGACTCTTCTTTCGGCACTTACGACACCAGAAGCCTACCCTACAGAAAATGCAGAGGACACACAAACAATGAGCCCAAGCAGGATCGCAGCACAAAGATACGAAGGATGACTACAATTTTCCCCGACCAGTAGCAAAAAGATGAAAAACCTCAACTAACCCGGTTCTAAAACAAACAACCAAAATTCTCAACTGCAGCTTTTTGGATCTGCTGTATGCAGCTCGAGACTGAAGAGGAATACCACTTCCATGCGCACAGCGAAAACAAAGAAATTCAAAAGCATGCATCTGTGCCCCGCAAGAAGCGTCAAGTTGCCAAAGTAAAGCAAAGGATGAGTCCCTTCTGCTCTCCCCTCGGAGGGAGGCGCGCCGTCCCAGCACTCGCACCAACTTTCTGCGGACAAATGGAGCCCACGTAAAGGCCCGTCTCGACAGGGCAGCTTCAAGCCTCACGAGTGTTGCATAAGACGATTCGTTCTACTTTTGTGGTCCTCATTTAAACAAGGCGCGCAGTAATAAATCTGTCAAAAGTTTCAAAAATATAAGCAAGCAGGCAGGCAGTACAAACCTGATATTGAAGTAGTGCTCCGCAGCAGCGGCCTCATGCACTACCTGCAAGCTAATTTCCATATTAATTGCATTGCTTCTAGGGAAGCCTTGAGCGGAAATATTTTTTCAGTAACCATCTGAGATGAAAATGACAAAATTTGAAAAAGATGTAATAAACTTATTCCCAAATATTTAACCCTTTAGCGGACATGAATCAATTCAGTGAGCCTGAATAGCTCCTACATAAAACTTTACGTCATCTGCACCGTGCATGTCAGAAACGTGTACTAAATTTTATCCTAAAGATATTTTAATCTCTACTATTAAAATTTACTCCAGTTTCCCTTGTACAGAATAAACACATAATTCAAGGCAATATATAGCAATTGTAGAACAGTAATATAGTGACTCTGACCCGTAAAGGGTCATCTAGGCGTCCACATGTCTTGAAAGAAATATGAACACGAGATTTATAGCATACTGATTAAACACCGGGAACCTCAGCTTGAACATCGACATGAGATTTTTTTTCACCGTAGTGTAAAAATTGTAATACTTCGTGCGAACCCAAATTACACTCACGTACTTACACGAACATATACATCAATTGGAAGCATAGAATGTGGGCTATTTCAGTACCCATCAAGATAAAATAGAATAGGTGCGTCCGCGTCTGTGGCAAAACAAGGCAGCATTTGCGTCGGTGGCAAGGCAACGTCTTTGTTGTGGCAAGGAAACATCTACGTCTGTGTCAATGAAGCATTGGTGTCTGTGTCAATGAAGCATTGGTGTCTGTTTCAATGAAGCATTGGTGTCTGTTTCAATGAAGCATTGGTGTCTGTTTCAAGGAAGCGAATGTTCAGGTCAGTAGCAAGGAAGCCTTCGCGTCTGTGGCAAGAAAGCAGCGGTCGTGATAATCACTTATCTATCCTCCACACACCTGCCACAAGCCAACAACAGGAGGATCTTCTCGGATATTGTTTGTTGCTCACGACCTTCGTCTTCCATACAGGAAACTCGGGAGACCTGCCAACACAGTCAGCTCTGACGCTCGTCAGTGGCTTATACAGCTCGTGAACTGTGTTGGAAACCCATTAGCGCATCTGAGGCCAGTACCTCTAGCCATACCTGCATGTGCCAGGCCCAGTGTCAGCAACAGAAACTCAGAAGAAGGTAGAGCAGCTCGGGAGTGAGTGAAGCAGCCACTGTTACATGCCCGTCTCATGCGAACTGAAGTCTGCAGCGAGACTTTAAGTCTCAATTTGTGGATGCACACACACACGGCCAGCGCAGCTGCTCTACGCCATTTCATGGTCTAGAGCTATGGCTGCTCTGGTGGCATTAATTGTACGTTTCATAACTGTTATGCAGGGTGCGGTGAATTCATCTCACATATTCGTTGATTTAATAAGAACGAAATGAAATAAAGAACGAAAAGAAGTACTTTTTAGAGTATACGTATAATGCAATTTATGGTTCCAGGTTAACAATTCTTATCCATTTTTATTTCATCTTGCTTCCGTTACTCTAATTAATGAGTTAGATCATTTTACTGTGCTGTATTAATTTTCTATAACAGGAATAGAACAGGTTACGGTAACAGGAACGAGTCGAGTGGTTTATTCACGAGTTGCTACCCAGGATCTACGCAGTCAGACAACGGACTTGACATTTCATGATAACGTATCACACCATCAATATTCCGTCTTCGCGTACACCTGACACCAAAAACATAGTAACACTGACGCTGATATGTGATCGCCTGACACACTCTCGAATCGAACTCCCACATAATGCAGTGAACGCATTCATCCTACAAAATCGACTTCCACATGGTTAGATATTGTAAAAGAAATACACGTATAATATGATCTGAACATGAAAAATTAAGAGACAGCTCGCACGTGCTAGCGTTAGGCGCAGCACAAACTTGTGCGAGCGCGAAAAAACTGAAAACCATTATGGGGACTGCGCAAAGTCGTCTCTTGAATGAAAACTACACATTAGTAGAAATCAAGAAAATATACATTACAATATTTTACCTCAGGACTACATGATTCAAAAGAGAGGTCTCACTCACTCTGTCTTACACACAACAAAAACACATTAACCTTCAACACGAAAGACTATTCGTTAGACACAGCATATTGCACACATCATTTCTCACGTTTGCATTGATTCGCATTTCACACTTCGAAAATCTATGGATATCAAGAGTGCTACAATGTGCATAGCCCCTTTTCCAGCAAGTTAGAACACAACTTTCAATTTTCCTTTACCCGATATTTAGTTTTTATCAACTCGGTAACCAAGAATTAAATATTTTAAAAGTACGACGTAGCTATGTACCTCGTAGGTATGGAACACGGTACACTTTGTTATTAAGAACACACAAGATGCTCAAAGTGCAGTAAAATTATCCGTTGAGAATGATTTGTTGCATGCATTGTAATACACTTGGAAATTTCATCAATCCGAAAAAAGCGGCACAATATTAACGCACTATTATTTCTATTATGAAACATAATACATTAGAAAGCGTTACCATGTATTGCTTTATATTTTAACAGTAAAAGAAAATTTAAGGAAGAACAATAAGTAAAATTAAATGTTACCAAAAAAACGGCAAGCAGTAGGTACAACAAACCTTCGAGTGAATTGCACACTATCACTGACACTCCACCTACACCTTAACTAACGCCTGCAGCCATTGTTTCCATGTTTACATGAATAATTCGAACGCATAAAAATTACAGAGCGTGCCCGTGACGCAACCACTCCATAAACGTCCAAGGCTTCATGCGTCACACAGTTACGCTGCCACAGCCTAAATGGTAAACCTTCCTGCCACTCGGCCACCACCCTCCTGAAAATTAACCTGATATAAACTTTGGAAAGCTTCGTTAAAACTCAGCACCAGCATTGGTGGTTAATATCAAAAGAATAGCGTGAGATACGGCGACAGGAACGCTCAAGTGTCCACACTTGGGTCGCTATTCAAGTCCCACGTCGCCATTCCCAGTTTAGCAAGCGTATTGTAATAAATTACAATCCCAGTTCAGCAAGCGTATTGTAATAATAATAATGGACACGCTCATCATTTTCTCTCACCGATAAAAGAAGCATAAATTGAATGTCAGAATGAGCATGAGAACGAATGCCTTTAGCTGATTTCAGTGAGCGTTGCGACGTATCAATAATGCAGTCGCATTCGAGATCAGGAGCGGACATTAATTAAGTTTAGCAGCAGCGTTGCAAGCAAGGCTCACACCACTGTGTACTACATGCATGGCGAGCTACGACGTTAATACTGAGAAAATAAATGAAAAATCAACTTAAAAAATGACAATTTGCTCGAGTTATAAAAGCAAGAAGTTTTAATACATTTCATATGATATATATGATCAATGGAACCATGTTGGACCCAAATTGTAGATGAATTTCCTGGTGAACTGGTAATTTGTCAGACAAAATTTTTCTTTTTGTTTACCGCATCGTAAACTACTTTTTCCGAGACGTTGCCTACGGCAAAATGAAGGAGTCTATTAAATTAATGCCACAAGAACTTGTATTTTTGATCCAGCCTCAAATCAAGGCTAAAAACTGTTTGAAATTGATACGATCAAAAAGAATAATGGAAGACAATAGTATAATATATTTCATATTTCTCAGCATGAAATAAATTTAACTCGTTCAATCAAGCCTCATCTATATAAGCTAACATAGCAACAATAGCAAACAGAAAAGTAATGGATGGCATTGGCTATATTAATTTTAGCCTTTCCAAACTGGGTATTAGAAATGTACATTTACACGTGTTATTTACATACATTTGCTTAAAGATGAAACTACAGGTATATCGCCAGGGTTGTAACTATTCAGTTTCTAGGCATTTGTGATGCAAATTCAATAAAAAAATTCAATTGGTTCCAAATAACAAACTGTTCCATTTGAGATAGTCATTTCTGACCGTTACGTTTAACAATGTGAGCAAGAAAATGCTCAACAGACCGCTCTTAAAATTACGCTTTAATAAATCAATAACTCCGCAGCATAAAGGCACGTGCATATGGTGGCAACCTTCCATCGACCTCAACTTCAGTCTGGTGACGCTTCAAGTTAGCACAGACCAGTACAAAACCGACTAGAAACTTTCCAAATTCAACGCGCACCAAACGCAGGGAGATTTTCCATCAGACTACCCTCTCCGGTCACCCAGACGTCAGGAAAAAAGAAGAGCATAGCACAAAAACGAGCGTAGCGCAAAAAGGAGAAGAGCGCCAAATTCGTAAAGCTCAGTTCCGCTTCCTAACGACAGCGGCACCGCCACGAAGGACGCACGTCTGCAGCAGGCAGCGAGAACACGGCCCTGCAATAAGGAGACTGCTAGCTACAACGTGCGCCACAGTGATCCCACACATTTGCTGGCTTGGTAAAAATGAAAAAACTAAGTAGGAACGGGAGTATTTTTAACCTGAAATAAAACAAAATTGCTTCATCTATACAATTGGGAAATGAAAAATACTTTAGTTTGCTGTTCACGTCATTTCGCTTTCATTGCAATAACAAATGTGTGGCAAGATCATTTTGCCGCACACCCTGTACATACTTTGCCATAACTCCAGTCCGAATGATAATGGCCCGGTCTTAGCCCTTTAAAGTGCTCGGCCAGAGCGAACGCGCTCTAGTGGTGTGTCTCATATTCTCCGTCAAACTTTGTTGTTGGAATTGAAAAGGCCTTATGAATTTTCACCACCATTCTTCCGCCAATTGGTAGCTTTATTCAGAGCATGGCAATTTGAAATGTCGCAGGTTTTCAAAAATCTCACTTTCGTTGATAATAAAATCTACGGGTTACGCACGCCCCAAATAAGCGATGATAACTAAGCTGTGCTCGTCCTGGTACACTCAAAACACTTCATTGGAGCAAAGCAAACACTCATCGCCTGCGTAAATGAGAAATCGAAAGTAGCTTTGGTTATTTTTAATCCTTTAAAAAGGGATGATTGTACAAACCAAGCCTTGATTACCTAGGGTCCCTTGATAGCGATCAATTTCATGATAAGTGAATCGCTGATTAGACGGACCCTGAAGCACCAATTCACAAGTGAATAAATGATAAAACCCTAAATATCGCATCCGGTCTTATTGTTAATTAATAAATTTATTCTAAATGTGGCTACAGTACATTTACCTCAATATATAACTCACCAACACGCAGACACAGCTCACTACCACTCACCTGATATCAACTGCACGATGAAACGATGTTGTTTTGTGTAGTTAATAATTAGTCCTCGATACAAATTCCTTCATATTGCATAACTTCGAGCCAACAAACTTACGATGCACGTGTTCCCTTCTTCAAAATCAGACTCAAGTGGGGGAGGGGGGTATTTCAATAGATATTATACTAAAAATCTTACATATATGTTTGTTTGCTTCATGTGAAATATGAGTAACATGGTAATCAGTATCGAGGTGTTACGGAAGTTCACTTTTCACCACAAATTTTCCATCTCCCTTAATTATCTACTGAGAATGCTTCATTAAAAGGAGTAAATCAATGGAAGTAAAATATAAATTACAATACATACGTGCTACAATGATGCGGTTTCGTGAATTTAACTTCTCACCTGTTAATACTATTTAAGTGTCCTAACGAGTCTCGGGCGATTTAGCATGTACTCAAAACATTATTCTAATCGGAATACTTTGCTGAGATTTTGTGAGGTATGCTCACCGGTCTGCCCGTAGGCGAGAATGCAGGCGTTGTAGCCGTCAAAAGCGTTGTCCAGGAGGCCTCGCCCGACGGCCTGGTACACCGCCTCCTGCGTGCCGTCCACCGGGAAGCAGTGGTCGTACGTGAACACCTTCCCTTGACGGGACCCTCTGTCAACACAAGACATGCGCCCGTTAGTTCCTTGGCTGCAGAAAACACAACGCTACAGAGTGCCATTAAGAACGGTGAAATGTACTTTAAGGCCTCAGACGAAGTCAGTTGTACCTTTAGAGAATACTAGGCAACCCATGATCCGTTGGGTTAAATAAAATTCAAATCATGAACTGCTAATACATAGGTTAATTAATTTTTTCATTAAGACAACGCTCTTTTAATTACAATATTCTTTGCACAACTTGATTTATTAAAAAATCTTCCAATGAGATCCTCAAGAAGACTAAAAATTATCCGCGAAAACTCGACTCTTATAGGCAAACCGTATCCAGAAATATAAACTATGCAGTTAAGTCGATATCCACAATACAGAATTAAACGAAGAGTATAAATTTCGGATATCTCAGAGCCGACAGACAAACGATTCTGCCCTCTTTCTCACTAACTTGCTCGACGTTAATTCCTTTCTTTTACAAGACGTAAGTGTATATTTTCCCTTCTGTGCACGGTTTCAAGCAAGCAAACAGGCAAGCCAACAAACAAGACGACTAGAGTTTTATAAGTATACAGATTAAGTAAACATGGATTGTAAACGCATCTCACTCGATGTCGGACAGCAGCACGGCAGTATCCGAAGAGCACACGTGCGGTGTGGTCATGAATGACCGCGTCAGCTTAGACGTGACCTCCGGTGACTCAGGGGTCTAGGGTTCGATAACCCGAATCAGGAAGACAAGTATCATGTTCGACTACAAGGGTACAGCCAAACTATTGCGTCATTCTTTTTTCCATGAATCGCTACTCTTAAAAGCAAGGAGACAATGGTACACTTCACACGAGGGAGTATGCTGTCTTCCTCAGACGGTAAAAGTGAACAAAATATCAAACCTGCCCTTTTTACCATTTATTGAAACATTGACGGGAAACTCTGATTAAAACAGCCGTCAACAAACAAAACACCCACTAAAGCTCTAGGTGAACATAACGTTCACGAAGGTCGTAACACATCTGGACCGAGCAGCGGCATTCCTGGTCCTCAGGTGAAGTTGGTGACTCAGAACTCAATTTCAAGTTAAAATTTCAACACAAGAATTGCCCCAGGATTTTTCTTGATGATTCCCCAATCTGTAAAAATACCCCAAAGGCGCAACCATAAGAAGTGTACGATCCTCGACAAGTTTATTGACTGCGTTACAACCATTGCCAGTTCAAGGATGCTGCAGCAGCAGGAAATGCGTCTCTTTAAAAATCAGATTACTCACTGAAATCAACATGACATAAAATTAAACCAAGAAATCCTTTAAAAGAACAAGAGAAAATATATTTAGCATTCAAGTCACGGTGATTCGTGTTCCACATTTTGTACAGTCCGCATATTCTGTGTTTCGTAGTTCAGGAGCTTTACCGCACGTACGAATACAACTATCAGTTCTGTAGACCACGCAACGCTCATCTATAGAGACGCCACGTGTACCTGGGACAGTGCGAGTGCAGTCCCCAAGAAGCAGCTGTTATCAGGGAGCGCTGGAGGTAGTGGTGGAAGTTTACAGTTCGATGGATCCGAGTTGCCGTCACACGCACAATGTGGCAAGCTAACATTTCCAGCTGGGACTAGCACTCTTTGTTCGTAGGTATTTCTCAGGGTTTTTTCTGTACCGCACTAATACATAATCAAATTTTCACAAAACATACAGTGTTGTTCTCTTCGTAGTAGAAGCTCATGGGAAGATAAATACGCATGTTCTGCCCTGAGTGATCATTTATGTGCCACAAGGGGCTCAGTTCTCGCATTATTCATTTCAAAATATGTCTTCCATGTCACATTGACATGCGCGAAGTTTTCGTTGTCAACAGCAGCAACGTTGTAAGAAGTCTACCAATTAGAGGCTGTATACACCGTCACATCCTACCGCCAAGGAGTTCTGACAGAAATTTAGAGAGCTTGCAGCATACAAAACAGTTTCGATGTATTAAATCTGTTCCTTTTATTAAATTTCAATGTTTTTTCAAAAACCCTCAAAAAGGCCTGGATAATGAATAATCTCATTAAAGAGGTATCATAGAGACCAAAGCAGTAATATAAACTGGACACAAATGAAGACCATTATGATTTAAAAAGGGAAAAACTTCCAAGCCTTTTCGTTATTAAAGTGAAAATTCATTAGGCTTCGAGATACGTGTTGGCGACACGCATGCAACTGGGACAAACGAGTAACAACCATGAAGCCATCAAGTATTACGTTATTGGAAACACGAGTATTCATGCTGAAAGATTAGATTATTAGTTATTTTAAAGCTCCCTATCCATATAAAATGTGATCCAAATAGAGCAAAAATAAGAGAACATTTAGCAAGGACTTTAGAAAACGTAGGATCTAAGCACAGATTTGTTACCCCACAGGATTTCGTGCGCATAGAAACAGTAATTCAAGAAGAGGAAAGAGAGTTAAAGAATTATCATTGAAGGCACGAAAAAGAAAGAAGCCAACTAGGCAAGAAAGATAATAGTCCCGAAGGCCTAGCTAAAGGCGAGGTCACGTAACAGTGTCCCCTAGTCCTCATACCACATTTTGGCAGAAAAAAAACTGTCAACGCTAAAACCTCGAGGAAAATATCCCAAGGCGTACTTCTCAGGGCACCCACAAACATCGTTCGGCTGTCACACAGAAGACGCTCACACATCTCATCCTTTAAAGGTCGCATCAATTCAATATTTAGAGCTCACTTCGTTGAAAGCGGCGAGGAGAATCGTTACGTTCAAGCCAGTACGCACGCACGCACACACAAGCCAAAGCGCGACCTAACACGTGAGTGTTAGCTCGTAAAAATAATGTTGCCTAGTACTATAAAATTAAAGAAATGAGGTTAGGATGACCTCTGGAGTTTTCGCACCCACAATCGAGATGAGCTCAAAACCGAGTCTAGACTACATCGCTTCCACTGCTACTGCAACTGCCATTTGAGATGGCAAGAGCCTACGACCAGAGGAAAAGAGGAACGTGCCAAGCCCATTTTCATCCATTTAGAGCCACCATCTCAAAGTTAAACCCGTAAAAAAACGGCAGACTTGAGAAGCAACGCCTAAGTTCAAAAACACTAAGTAAAAATACTTCTAAGCTACTGGGAACTCTGCAACACAACTACAACACCACACACCGCTCAGATTTCCAGGCCAGCTCTCTGGAAACTTTGGACGCACTAGAGGTCATCGCGCAGGTCTAAGCGTCCAAACTCGGCTGAAGTTGGAGGCCTGGTGAGGTCAGCGCGATCATAGTGTGCCCCACTGCAGGGATGTCGAATACGAAAAGCGGGAGGACGACACTGCCGTCAAAATTGAAGAGCTACTTGCACCAAAGATGCGTGCATTTTTGTTGTGAAACGTCAGGACCCAGGCGGTGTAGCTCCCTAGACTTCAAATAGGAATCCACCTTATTAAATGAGGCAAGAAACGATACGAAAATTCCCAAGTGGTGGGAATGACGGTCACTTACCATACACTGGCATCGACAACCAGAGCAACAATGAAGAAGCGTCCCAATATTCACTAAGTTTCAGTGTTTTTTTCCATAACGATGTCAACTTCTTTTAGAATATAAAAAGTAAACTTGAATTAGCTCATAATTTGAGTATGAAGAAGATATATAACTTTACGCGCTCGATACTTATTATTGCTCCTTTCAGCTCAAGTTCTATTAATTTCTATTCAGCTATGTTTAATTGCTATCATTGGCGCTCTTGCTTTCGACGAATCGATTATGTACAGGCTACATGAGCTTGCACTTTGAAAATACAGGTCGATAATAAAAACTACAATTAAAATGTTCATTTATTAACAAAGAAAACAGTGATAACATGGAAAAATCGAAACCAACTTTCAGGGAGTAACGAGTGTTACATATGCAAAGAAGCATGAGATTGAGAGAACGGAGCCTTCTTTAACCGCTTATTTAAAGCTAACAGAAACAACATAACCATTCATAAAGCGACCAGTGACGATGGAAGCTACTATAAAAAATTTGAAATGGTAAGAATAGTGATACACGAGCGAGGCTGCCGGGCTTGAACAACTTCCTTGAGAGCATCTTTCAGATGACATCTTAATAGGAAGAGTTACCGAGACACTTCAGTGGGAGTTGGCAGGCACTGGAGGCGAAACTTCGGAGACAACCGTACAAAGTTGGGTAAACATTTCGGTCAAATTAGGCAGATGTTATCATAAAGAAAGCGGTAGGTACTTTATTTACACCTGGGCGCATATTTTCATTAAAACTAGAGACATTTAATACGAGTCTGGCAAATTATTCTACAATTTCCCGGTACACACTTCAGTACATATTTGCGGGACTCTTTCAATGTGGGCTCAGCCAAGACAATGTCGGCAGTCCTCTCGCTTTAAGGAGACCACACGCCTACTGTCGAGACCTGATGGCACACTTGAATTTGCATGCCAGGTAAAAGCGTTGAGGCCGTTCTCGCTCATCAACACGTCAGTACCGCCTGAAAACCTGCAATTTGATCGTGCGCATGCACGTTTACCGCTTGGCGCTTGCCTGGTGCAGTTTCCAAGCAAGCACAAACGAAGATGCCAATAAATGCAGGTACACAGGCCTGCTAGACCGCACTCGTACAAAATGCAGTTCATGCAAACGATCCTCTGCACAGTACGCGCCTGCGAACTGCAGGACTGACCAGATGCACCTCAACCCGAGCGGCCGGGTGCAGCAGGAGTTACGGCCCACTTCGCCTGGATGAACACCGGCGATTACGGCCAGGGATCACCAAGAGAATAGCCCTGTTTCTTAACCACCAACGGGTGCACAGCGCTGCAAACCGCCCATAAATAAAGGAAATAGGAGAGATGACTGACGATGCAATGCATACTTTAGGGCGTTAACACTATAGGACATCATGAAAAAGTGGACAGCTTTCGTGAACGGACCCGATACTTCTCAAGTTACACTGCATTGTATTGTAACTCGGAGGGGGGGGCACAACTCAGCAAAGAACGTCATACGACGGTACGAGTTACAAATCTGGAACAACAATATATGAAAATATGAAATATGGCGATACGAGTGATAGATAGGGCGCCTCCTTCCCTGTTTTATGCATGAACTCATGATTAGACAATGCAGTGCTTCTCCAGTTGCGTTCTCATACTTAGACCAAGAGAGCAAAAGCATACCCATAACGACTTAGTTCATCCTTAAAATAATTCCTACCAAGTAATGCAAATCTACAACATCTTCTGCTGCGCGCAGCACAAGGCGCGCATGGCATGTATACACACCACGGCTTTATGATTATCTAAATGCCCCCAAGGGCGTTAAGCTGCATAAATAATCGCCAAGCTCCGTACAAGAAAACTCATACTACATAAGCATTACTCACTACATAAGCATCACTCACTACATACAATCGTGTAGTTGCAGGCCTAATTCTGCGAGAACAACAATTGCCCAAAATAGATTGATCGCAGTTAGTTGCACATTTCATTCATTGAATCATCAATTAATGCATATTTCTTTACATGAGCAGTTGCGTACTAGAGGCTAAAGCCTCAAGACACGTTGTGCGTTAAGCAGGAGAGTTCGAATTGAAGAACCCTAGGATCAAACACGCCCAATACAGGGCATCCCAAATGCGTACATTAGAAAGGTTTCGTTTCTACAGAATGGGGCTACTCGCAAGATTAACTCGTGTCTCCGTATCATATCTTCGAATCCCTAACTATAATTGTAATTCCTAACCATAATTGTAATTCCTAACCATAATTGTAATTCCTAACCATAATTGCAATTCCTAACCATAATTGCAATTCCTAACCATAATTGCAATTCTTAACTATAATTGCAATTCCTAACTATAATTGCAATTTCTAACTATAATTGCAATTCCTAACTATAATTGAGAAAATGAGAAAATTGGTTATCAATAGAAAACAAAAATACATTTAAAACTTTAAACCAATATTTGAGTTTACACAAAAACAAACTAGCAAACGCATTTCGAGGAAGACATAGCACGTATAATTCAACTCTTAACTAAAACATTTGAGAGTTTTAAACCTAGAGAAAAACAGCACCCATATCTCAAGTGCCCAGCCCGATACATAAACAAAAACACCACACAAGTCGAAGCTGGCATCTAAAATTGGCCAAGGAGGAGGGAAGGCAGCACGAGGATCATATTCCGGTGAGAGCAGCAGCAGCTACGCTTGGACACGGAGCAGCAGCAGCAGCAGCAGCAGACTTCAGGGAACGATGACCACCCTCTGTGAAACGGCGCACCAGCGCGCAGGGGCATGATACTCAGCGCATGATAAGCTGCCGGTCCTCAGGATGATGTACACAAGGTACGCGCGGTAGACTATGGAGTGCAAATAAATTCTACAGCGTAGTATCTCGTACTACGGAATACACCTGTGATGCACAAGGTACATGAAGTGAGGATGAGATAAGGATTACGCGTAGAATGGTGCCGGGACACCGTCTGATAGTCACAGCTCAGTGCAAGGTGAAATGGGAAAGAATTGCTCAGCACACCGTGAGAAGAGGAAGCACTGCACATGCACAACACACGGGGAGAACAGGCAGAATTAAACAACACACGGCTAGAAGAGAAATTATTACACATAACACAGTTACGAGAGGAAGAATTGCATGAGACGCAATTACGAGAAGGAAGAATTGCCCGAAACGCAGTGAGAAGGAATAGCAAAAATGGCACGTGCACAACAACGCGGAGTCACAGCTGGAGCTCGGCAGCACACACCGAAAACGTGGCCAGGACCTGCGTACTGGGCACGTGTCGCGTGAACATCATCAGGTGCCGCCGCCTCCGACCACAACACCGCGGGCGTCTTACTCTGTGCGTGATCTTTTAGCGAGTGACGTATTGCCCGCACGACGCAGCATGGGTGATGCAGGACATTATCAGCATTTTATTGATGAACTGCGACTCGTGCAGTCGAAAGCTATGTTTAAACCGATGAAGATTATCTAGCACTAAAAAGCTATTGAAAATAATAAGAGAACTGGATTACCCGAACCGAGGTGAAAAATGGCTAAAAAGATTCATCGGAGCCTTACCATGGAAGTAAAACAAAAATAAGGCATACGTAAATTTAAAAGGGAATTGGAAATAGATTCCGACAAAAGCTACTGATCTGCTCCAGATCGCTTATACTCTTTCACAGACACGCCATTTTCCCAAGGAGGTCAGCTTTCATTGACACCTTATACTCCTAAGAAAAGGTTAAGAAATCCCAGCCCGGACAGCACTGTTGTGGCACCTTTTGATCAAGTTTAATCTCTGTCCCAAGGAAAACACTCCTTCCAAGATCGAACCCGGGACCTTCAGAATAGGAGACAAACACGCTACCACTTGCGCTACGGAGTCAACGAGACTCAGCTCCATGGCTCGCAAAGAAGGACTCGGGCGCTCTGCCTCCTCTTGAGGAGTGCTCAGTTGAGGCGCGCTAGAGGACAATCTCCTCGAGCTCATCGCTCTGTCGGAGGATGTAATGTTTGGAGGCGTGCAGGATACAATGAGGACCCCGGGCCATGATAGGAGACCAATCCCAAGATGACCGAGACCTACGTCCCGACTCACGGCGCTACGTCGTTTTGATAAGCTTTCAAAGTTCGAAGAAATCAAACGGGTATCACGAGACGGGGACTTTAAGTGTGACTGATGATATATTCGCTAACCAAAGAAGGCCAAGCGTCGCTATTTCTTTATACCCTCGATGATGGTGAGGAAAATTTCAACGACGCACGCAGTAAATAAGGAAAAAAATAATTGAGTGAGAATATTGTTTCTCCGAGGAGAATAAGGGCGTACAGGCAGCCTTCAACAGCCCCTATGAGGACGCCGAGGCTTGATATGACTATCAACCACGGGACTAAATTTAGAATTATGTTGATAAATTCACGGCTGAGCCTAAATACAGAAACTAACAGGACAAGAAAATAAATATGTTTGGGATATCATGAATAACTTAAGTAGACACACATGTAAAGAAGTAATGAGCCAATACTCAAGAGACGTAAAGGACTATCAAAAGTACTTTCTTTTTTCATTGCGAAACCGTGGAAAGAGCAATACACTGACCTCTCCAATACTCATAAAGTTATGCGTAGAAAACGCAAAAATACAGAAAAAGGCTTTAACATCAGCGTCAGACACGTAAACATTGGTGGGTAACCTTCCAGCAAGCGTCATACGTGCATTTGATTCCTCAACAGCACAAACAACACATCTACAAACATTACAAATTTCGTGTGCAAAAAGGATACGTTGAGCTCAGGCAAAAACGAAGAGTTTTGAAGGGCAAAGCTCACGAGACCCAAAGAAGCGATGCATTTCCTCACTTCGTGTTGACTCAACAATGCACAGCTCACCAGATGGGATAGCGGCATGCATCTGCTTTGGTGGGATAGATGCATCAAGGATGCAAATAACATTGTGCGCTGAACAACAAGTGGAGGTACAGGAAGGTGATCAATATGGCTTCAAGACGATCCTCAGCCCCATATGTTCCGGGCTCGGCGTTACCAGAAATAAACTGGTCACTGCTGGCTACAGGAATATACCCAGTGTGCGAAAAGAAGCTTCGCCGCATCCGTCAGGATGCGCAGCTGTTAGTGTAAAGTCTTGATTTTTTAATGGATATCTTAACCCAAAACCACTAGCAACGAAACCATAACGAAAAAAACAAGGGCGCGATAGGAAAACGCGAGTTACCTCAGCGATGGCAGTAATGAGCTAATACGTGTCAGGAGAGATTTACCAGGGTTTGACATCAATGGGGCGACTGAGAACCACACTTGTTGGCCGCATTATTAGTTTATCGTACTTTGAACTCCTTTACAAATCACAGGAATTTATGCATCATCACAGCCCACATCTTCTACGTATTCCAAGGAACCTAAAATGACCATTACAACTAACGAAGTTGGCCTACCAGCTTTGCACCGCCGCACAACTTCAAGGAGGCGCTCAAACAATGCCATGTTCACACTTTACTGGAACACTCCATTTTGACAAACGTAAATTCACGCCGTTCAAAAACGAAAATATTACGAGTCAATCCAGTTATTAAAAACAAAGGGTAATATTACCAAGACCCACGACATAGATAATATCCTCTCGCACATCACAGTCATCCAGCGCAAGGGACAGAAGAGAGGTAGTTAGCTTGACAGCATTGAAGAGCGCCGAGATTTTTCCGGGAAGGCGACTAAGCAGTAATGGACAAGAGGGATCAGGGGCGGTTAATCGGAGGAGCAGAGCCAGAGCCTTATTGCACCGGCATAATGGAGGGCTGGCTCAGGGGCTTAGCCAGAGTGCTGGGCAGGAACAAGAGTGGTATTTTGGTTGGCGGCGCTCACGCCACGGAGCAGCGGCGAGCGGCACGGGAGTCCTCGAGTGGTGTGTTGCGCCACGTGTCATGTGTTGCTCAACGTGGGTGTCATGATGTGTTGCACCACGTGTCATGTGTTGCTCAACGTGGGTGTCATGGTGTGTTGCGCCACGTGTCATGTGTTGCTCAACGTAGGTGTCATGTGTTGCACCACGTGTCATGTGTTGCTCAACGTAAGTGTCATGGTGTGTTGCACCACATGGGTATCATGGTGTGTCGTATCACGTCAGTGAGGTAGTGCTGGTGTGTTGCACAGTGGGAGGAGGCTGCTGCATCACTACGATCGGAGAGCACTTCATCCATGTCACAGCCAAGCGTCATTTTCCGGTCGATTAAAATCGATCCATTAAATATTTCATATTTTCAATGGCTTGAAACGACCTAAAAAAAAATGTCACAAGCAGCCTCATAGTTTCACTCTCCCTATTCACCCAACACAAAATCTTGTACATCCAAGTCCCACCACGTAGTAAGACGTCCTGAGTCACACCACACGTGATCTCCAACTTCACCTCGAAATGCCCACCCTCACTTTACAATAACCAAACTCACAAAACAGCTGTAATTTATAGGACTAATGCAAAGAATTATGCCTCACTGTGCGGAGAATCAGCAAGCATCGCGCGGATCATTCACCACACGGTCATTAATTAAACGGCATACAAGTACAGTCGTCCCCCCCCCGCGTAGAGTGCTAGGTTGGGACCAGCATACAACCGCTCTGTCTTCTTATTTGCTACATTCAACACGATCCCTTGCGTCTTGCGACACAAGCATTTTTCGTGCCATTTAATGCTTGCTCTTGTCAATATCGCTCCACGCGAGGGAGGACTGTAGAGCGGTGGCTTTCTGGAACCGATTTAGCGCTCTGAGCTGGTGACGACCACAAATGCATTATTCAATGTTAGGCGAAGTACTCGAACCCTAAGGAAATTTTATTTCTTTTATTCACGGCCGTTTTTTATGACTTCGACGACACTCATAATGAAGCCTGAAGTGTGAGCACGTACTGTTGCTGATATCATCAACCAATTTTAGATACACCAGTTCTAAATGAAATTACTTTTAAATTTGTTTTGGTTGGCAAAACATCTACCAGCTGTCACATACGGGTGTTCTCGCTACGTCTACGTTCGACTACTTACGAGCAGGAGAAATAAACACACTGAATTTAACACACAATTATGTACACACTTCACGTGCAAACAAGGCGCCTCAATACTGACAATGTAATGATCTGAAAGCAAGCGCCACTAAAGGCTGAAATGCATCCACGGCCATACTTTCCCTGACACATCGACACATCAGCTTGGAACGCAGTAGCTCGAACCGTTACATTTTGAAACAACCTCGGTCACCAGATTTACAAGGGCATCAACGAGAGCGGAGACCGGACGGCGATACGTAAACAAGACAAAATGTGACCGAGGTTGACCTGAGGGCCGGACCGGGCGGCCACGCCCCTCTCTCTATTATGCCACAGGTCGCCAAGGGTGCCATTTGGCCTGCGAAAAGCAGCCCCCACCTACGATAAGCAGAGAAAAATGTGTGCCAACAAACGGTCGCAACAGGCAGGCCTATACAGCGCTGCGTGCGATGGGGGGACGCTGTCCGGCACCACTGTACGCCCACGAGGGTCTTGAAAGGCTGGGCAGCTCCTCAATGAAACGTACGGGTCACTGACCAAGACAAGTGATTAGGGAACGGAAGCAGGGGGAATGGTTGAATTCATATGCGAATGTAGGGTGGACGCAGAAATTAATTTGTGAGCGAGTGAAAACAATAGGGATATTAAAGAAGGTTTAGCATATTAAGTCAGCAATGAATCAGTTCTAGGAAAGAACTATCTCCAGATTAATGATAGATTACCTCGCAAAGAGGCTATCAAAATTGATGGCATCATTCTTTTCAAAACCGACAATACAGTACATATCTAGAAAGATGACGTGGGTAAGTTGGCAAAATATGACTGAACAGCTTTGCATGCATTTTCAAGAATGAAATTGCGATTGACCAATGAAGAATACATGTAATGACTGCGTAACCCCATCAGGAGAAGCCTTTTATAGATGCTTAACTTAGGCCCGTTCTTTGGGCCGTGGCACAGCCCTGTTATTTAGTCGTAGTTTCGATATCGATAAAAAATAACCCATCGCCATGAGACACGCGATAACGGAGACCCAATAATCCAATACCCGAGCTGCACAATTTCTTTGGAGGATATTCAAAACAGACACCAGCAAATACGTCCGATGCAGAGAGCACGCTTCTGCTCACCCGAACTTGCAGTCATCGTACAAGTTCATAGATTAGATTATAAGTTTGTTTAAAGCTCCTTATTCACCTGAAATGTGATCCATGGACCAAAGCGAAGGGACCATTCAGTATGGACTTTAGAAAACGTGGAATCTCTGTATAACTAACCAAACCCAAAGTTTATCCTTTGCCGCCTCCTCCTCCTCCTCCTCCTCTCCCTGAGAGGCGTACAAGTTCGTGGCCACACAGAAAGTTAATTGAAATTTGCAGTCGCCTCTCGAAACTGCTCCAAAGTAGAGATTCTGAACCGAGTATTTTTGATTCTGTAACTCGGTCAGTTTGAAATTGCTAAAAGCCTGTACGAGATTTGAGATTTTTTTTATGAGAGGTCAGAATTTTCATGTATTGTTACACCTAAATACCTCAATGGAAATAAATGGAATAAATCTGGCAAGATATAACACACAGCTACCATTCGAATGAAGATTAAACCTGTAAACCCCAAAAATGTCATTGCAGAATCATGAGTGGCTCATGTTACTGACTAAATGTGGGGAAATGCACCACTGTGGCCTACCCGACATTTCAAGTCTCACACTCGCCTGTCCTGCGTGAACCTACAAGGGAAAATGAACAGCCATTCACGGCGCAGCGTGAGGTTACGTGCTCATTCTTCCAGAGCTTGGCACGACTGGGACCCGGCACTCTCTCGTGATGCATCAGTTTTCAGGTGCAATTGAATGATTATTAGTTAGTCCAAAGCTCCATATCCGCATGAAATGTGACCCAAAGAGAGTGAAGAGAAGCAGAGACCATTTAGCATGGACTATAGAA